>CAUYQG010106462.1:0-42487 GCA_963574415.1 Tarsius wallacei
CAAGCAAGGTAGGGTAGTGTTTGAATGAACTATAATAGATATGAAGAATTCAGCAGCTTAAGTCTGTCTGAGACATTAACCCAGTGGTCAGATTCATGGTACAGCTAAAGAACTACAAAGAAAACCAGGACTCATCACACAGTAAAAGAAATGGAACAACTAGACATTAATTAGGTATGTAAGTGGGTCAAAGGAAGACCATTCCATGGTGTCATCTATTAATTAGAAAACCTTAAAACAATTTTTTCATTTTTATTTTAGAATCGGGGTTACACATGCATATTTTTTGCATGAACATATCATATAGTGATGGGGATTGGGTCTCAGGTGGCCCATTCCTCAGGTAGTGAACATTGTATCCAATAGGTAATTACTGAACCCTAACCCTCCTCCCTACCTACTCCTTTATTGGTGTCTGTAGTGTCTATTATTTCCAACTTTGTGACCACTTAGCTCTAGTATATGAGTGAGAACATGCGATGTTTGGTTTTCTGTTTCTGAGTCAGGATAATATTTTAATACGTTTACTGATACCCGTATCTAGGTCTCAGTGAGCTTTAAAGGCTCTCTCTTATTCTGAAGCACTTGTTTATGTCATTAGCTGCCTTCCATATGCAATAGCATCTTGTCCTGGCCTGTCAGCCTTCAAAACTTGCATACTCACCCCAACCCAGTAGACGGAAAGGTCAAAGATTGTTATCTCCACTTTACAGTTGAGGAAGCAAAGGACCAGCATGTTTAAATGATGTGTCAAAGGCCATAATAATGGAGTCAGACTAGAGGTGTGCAAAGAAAGTTCCTACCTGAAGTTTTTCATCTACCGTGGCCTCTCCTGGGATGCTCTTCCCCCAAATATCTGCATGGCTCACTCCCTTAATTCATTCATGTCTCTGCTCAAATGTCACCTTCTTCCCTGTATCATTGCTTTTAAAAACCATCTCTAATCACTGTCTCTCCCCTAATACTGTTTCAATCTGGTATTAGATCATAGAATTCATTGCATAATTGGTTATCATTTGCTGAACTTACTCAAATGATGCAGGGACTGGGCTTTGCTCATTGTTATATCTCCATCCCCCTAAAAAGTAACCAACACATAGTAGGTGCTCAATAAAAATTGTTGAAAATAATGTATTAAATGAATCTTCTACCTGCTAATCCCATGTGTGTGCTTACAGATAGCACGTGCACGCGTGCGCACATACACACACACACACACACACACACATCTCTTCTTGATACAATAGGTGAACATATAGATGCTAAGATGGAAAATATTTTAAAACGCTATATCCCCTAGATCTTCTGTTCAATTGCATCTGCCCATAAATTGTCACATTATTTTCACATTTTCAAGCTTTATTCTTTTCTATATCAAATACAATTTTATTTTGAAAACACATTTGGGTGATGGGATCAATAGGATTCTACTCTATTTAAACATAAATCAAATGATGGAGAGCACTACTAAATTGGAACCTAAGACTCAGATTCAGAATCCCTATGAAATCTTACACAAATTTTTTCTTCTACTTTAAGTTTCTCTATTTAATGTGGCAAATTTTAAATAAATACAAATGTTTAAGCATTTGGTTTCAAGAGACCTAGGCTTCCTTGTGCCCAGATTTCTCCTTAGAATAGCAAAGACAACTTGAGATGTATAAATGTTTATTGATGATGTATGCTTTTACACAAAATAATGACTAAACACTAAAAGGTTTAAAAATGCATGCAGCCTCAACTACTTAACAGGGACGTAGAAGAACAATGCATCCCTACGATTGCAAGCTGTCAATCTCTACAACTGCAATCCGGGATTACATGCACAATACTGTAAGAATGTTAGCTTCCCTATATGGTCATAGTTGACAATGGTGGTTTCATTTTCTACACAGGACTCCCAGAGCAACGCTTCTTGAAACAGTAAGGATGGTTACCTTCCAATATCTTCATTCTGTCACTTTGGTTCAATCAAGTAAAAAACAATGCTGATATCACTAATAAAAAGATCTTTTGTCTATATGTTTGAGAACCTCTCTGTTGATACCAACTTAATATTTCTGGTGGTGGTCATGCTCTCTATCACCAACCCAGCTCATAGGACATTGTAGGTTTTACTTCCACCTAATAAGCTGTTTTCACTACAGTTTCCAAAGTACTCAGTCTTTAGCTTTAGTTTCCTTTTCTGAGATAAGCACATCACTCATTCCCATTCTGCAGATGAAGAAAATCACTTACAGGCTTATGGAGGGCAAGTGTGGAAATAGATATGTAAGAACTATCCAGAACATGCCCTCACCTTTACACATACCCCAAATAAACCCTCCCAAAAAAGTGTACACACACACACACACACACACACACACACACACACACATACACTTTTCCTGCCTCAGCTAGGAAGCTTCTGCAATTTGTTTTCTTCTTACAGCATGTCAGCACTTCTCTGAACTTCAGGGAATGTGCAGTGTCTGCAAATCTTACATGTCACCTTAAATGTACTTGCAACACCACTAGAGTTATCTTGAAAGAAGTCATTGATCAGCAAGTTGGAACTCCAGCAAAGCAGAGACCTATATATGAGTATATGCATTGAGCCTGGTGGCGGAGGAGGGAGGGTGTGGGAATTTCTCTAATCACAGTGTTTCCTGGTTGACAAAAACAAGAAAGAACTGTCCTGACACCTCACCAGAATGCCTTCTTCCTCAGCAGGCAAATCCTGGAAATCAGAAAAGACAAGTCCCTGTGACCAATGCTTTCCCACTCCTCACCCTCCTGTATTTGCTAAAGCACTTATCACCATCTAGTACATTGTGTACTGGCTTATAGTCAGCCAACCCCTGGTAGAACATAAGCTTCACAAGAGCATCTTGGTCCCATGCTGTATCCCTACTACCTACAACAATGTGGCATGTACTGGGTACCCCAAAAATGTTTGAACGAATAGTCAATTCCTGTTTAGGCTTACAGTCATGATGCCATAATTTAAAATATTGTAATAACTAAAATAATTTGATATGAATCTATAATTTACTTTTAGCTGAGCTCAGTGGCTCAACCTGTAAACCCAAGCTTTGGGAGGCTGAGGTGAGTGGATTGCCTGAGCCCGTGGGTTCGAGACCCGCCTGGGCAACTTGGTGAGACCTCATCTCTACAATAAATCAAAAATTAGCTGGGCATGGTAGCACGCGCCTGTAGTTCCAGCTACTTGGAAGGTTAAGGTGGAAGGATGGCCGGAGCCCAGCAGGTCGAGGCTGCGGTGGCCGGGAGCAGCCACTGCACTCCAGTCTGGGCGACAGAGTGAGACTTCAACTCAAAAAAAAAAAAAATTTACTTTTATTCAGTGCTTCTTTACATAGAAATATTTTTTAAATTTTTTATAAAACCAACTTTATTTACCTTTTCTCTTGTGACACTTCATTATTTTATGAATGGGACGTCCTTCTTTCATTCTGACATAAATATCATTTTCATGTTTTTCTTAATTGGTAGAATTTTAATTTGTATCTTACTCCTCAACTAACTTAGAATTTATGTTGATGGAAAGTTTTCCACTTTTTTGTTTTTATTCTTGATTTTTCCCCTGAATAGCTAATTAATTGTCTTCACACCATTTATTAAATAACATTTGTTCTTCCAACTAATAGTCTTGGCTATTTTAACAATTGTATTATAATGGTAGATAATATTAAACCTATGGGCCAATTAAAATCCCAAACCTTTTGTGTATGAGCTAATGTAAAGGCATATCTCTCAAATAAATGTGACTTCGTCTCTGTTCTTAAGGTGTTTATATTATCATTTAGAAAAATACAAATAGCCAGATAATTAAAGTGTGACTAATTCAATAATTAAAGGCATAACCAAGGTGCTATGGGAGTTGAAGAGTAGATGGCTGACTCTGGTGAAGATGGCCTTGCAGGTAAAAATTTTCCTCTTTTCATCTAGACACTAAAAATAAATTAATATAGATTGGAATTATTTCAGCTGATTATGAAACAAAAGATACTCATTGTAGAAAAGTCAACCATCTACAAATCCAAATTACGAATAGAGCCTCTGACCTATAATCTAATAACTCTTCAGGGAACAAAAAGGAAATTAAATTAGTTTGGCATAATTTATTCTTACTGACCTCATGCTGGTTCTAAGCGATCACTTTCTTCTCTCAGTGCTTATAAACCCTTCATGACTGGAAGATAGCAAGAGAAAGACTTTCCACACTGCCTAGCACATTGACTACTCAGAGAAATGTTAATAATGTGTTTTGCCAGAGATTTGTACCCAGTTCAAATTGACCCTCTATCTCCCTTAGAAAACTGGCAAATTGTTGGCTTATCTCTTGGTTCCACACACTTCCTATTCTCTGTGCTTTCTCAGACAGATAGAGATTGCTAATTCTAGTTCAGTGCTACATGTACTAAGTTACTAGAACTCTTGAGCTTCAGAGGACGATCACAGTCTATAAACAGAAAAAATTGAGTCTTTCTTTATCCTCTCTTCCATTTGAATCTTCAAATCTTCTAATCATATCTCTTTTGAATTTTAAGTTTGAAGGTAATTCTGGCGGCTGGAGAAAATAATGATAATGATAGCAACTGATTACTGAATGCTTCTAATGTCCCAGACAGTGCTCTACATCTTTACTTACAGAATCACTAATCCTCACCACTGAAACACACAGGCATTCCTCGCTCCACTTAAAGTTTAATGTTAAAAGTTTAATAGTAACAGCTAACATTTACTGAGTACACTTCACAGGTGTTATTTCCCTTTTCAGAATCCCTGCCAGGAACCAGGGAGTAGATAAATCCCTGCACTTAACAAATGTTCATGAGTACCCACTATACACCAGGCACTGGCACAAAACAAAACAAATCTCTGATGTCAGGGAGCTTACATTATAGGAAAATAAAAGGTAAATATATAAAACAAAACAAATAGTGTGCGCAAAAAAAAAAGCAGGGTGAAGTGGACCAGGAATATCAGGGTGGGAGGTGTTGTTTGGTATGGATTGGTCAGGCACTGAACCTCTGATAAGGAATCGGAGCTGAGAAGTAGAGTGTAAGTCAGAATCTCTCATAGACGACCCTGAGGACGGAGCATGCTTGGAGCGCCCAGGTACAGCAAGAAGGACGAACAGGGTGGCTGGATCTGGAGAGGAGAACACTGCACAGTCAGACGGTCTTTCTGCCAATGCAGTGGGAACCACTGCATGAAGACCTAGTTGCACATCATGTTCTTCATATGTCACAGAACAAAGAATTGAGTAGAATATTCAGTAGCATATAAGAGAGTCCGCAAACTATAGTCCATGACCCAAATCTGACCCACCCACTGGTTTGATACTTGCACATGGCTATGACAAATCATTTGCATATTGTTGATGGCTGCTTTCAGTTTGTGACAGACCTGACCCACAAAGCCCAAAATATTTACTATATGACTCTGTCTAGAAAGAATTTGCGGGCCCTTGGTATATTCCAACTCATACTATTTGTATCGTACCTATAATATTCTCAGTATAGTACAGCTATACTCCAGTACTGAAATATGTTAAAAATGGAATTTTCTGTAATTAAAAATAAGTAATTGTAATACTGAGAGTCGGAGGACTGGCAAGCAAAAATATCTTAGTAAAGGATACATGTTCAAGTACTGGAAACTGGTTCAGTTCTTCCCATTTTTCAGCTAGCAATAGGCCAGGTCTCAAAAGGCCACAGAAAGGCAAGTGGAAGTGTGGGTAGGGGTGTGTGTGTGTGTGTGTGTGTGTGTGTGTGTGTGTGTGTGTGTGTTCATGCATGCACACATGCACACGCAAGCACATGAATGCACACATACGCAGAACCAAATCAGAAGATTGACAGATACATGCTAGCCTTTTTCACAGAGTTGACACACTGCCATTTAACAAGCGAGCATGGAGCACGTGTTTCTGTTCCCAGTCACTAGTAAGAGACAAGGTTAACATTTTAAGTGATGGACTACAACGTGTTATTTCCCCATGCAATGGACCCGTGACTGCACCGCCTTCGAAAACACTTAATTTCAGTGATTGAATACACAGGAGCGCACTTTCCCTGCTATGAACCTTTGACAGCTCCTCAGTTTCATACACCAGGGGAACCTTTTTTTTCCTCCTTTGCTTTTTTTCTCCGTTTTATACCTGAAGGGAAGCAAAATGAATATGTGGTGGCAGAGGAGAAAGAAAGAAGCCCAGAGAGTGAAAACCAGCTCTTAAGCATCCGTGTATTTTACAATAAAAGTATTCACCACCATCTGCTCTAATTACTTCTAATGTTTGGGCTACCATCTTCATACAATAGAAATAATGATTTCCTCAAGGGCAAAAAAAAAAAAAAAATTTTTTAACAGAAACAAACAAAAGTTGATTACACTTAGCTCCCAGGCTAAAGAAGCATAAAGCTACTTTGTACTGAAACAATCAATTAGGAGAATGGGTAGTTCTCCGATTAACACAAACAAATTGGGTCCCCTTGGTGGTTCCCTCACTTTTCTTCTTTTCCCACCTTTTTGGAGGAATTCTGCCCACACCTCACAGAGGGCGAAGAACTGGCTGGTCACATTGCTGGGTCTAAGGTTATTCCACACCAATTGCTCACTGGGTCAGAACCAGACAAGGCCAAGTCTTCTCACAGTCTTCTGGGTGGCATCAGACAAGTCCCAGATGTGAAATTTACTGACTATAAGGCCGAGTATTCTATCAATCTATTTCAGATTACCTCATGAAATGAACTCCTTAGGCACCACTGCAGACTTGAATCTCTCTAAGGAAGCCAGAGCCCACTTAGCCTCAGTAAAGTCTCCAGAAGCAGAAAATGACCCAGACCAGGTCCATTCCTTAGACTTGAGTGAAATATATGGAATCCAGGAAGACATGGAACAGATCACTGCAATGCTGGCAGAAGAAATCTTTCCACAAAGGCTGGGTCTCGTGACTTTCTCAAATCCTCAAATTCAAACACACTACCTATGTGAAGTAGAGTTCTGAGATGCCCCTAGGATTCTCACCCCCTGGTGTACACACCCTGTTTAATTCTCTCCCCCTTAGTAAAAAGCAGGGTCTATGAACATGGTGGGATATCACTCCCATGATTAGGTTATATGGCAGTAGTGACAGAATGTTTTAGATACTATTAAACTCAGAGGTCAATTGACTTTGAGTTATTCAGATGGGAGATGAACTTTACCTACTCAGGCGAATCCTTAAAAGAAAGACCCTCCTCCCACTGGCTTTGGAAGAGCCAGCTGCCGTGTGGCTAGGAGGAGACCACATGGCTAGGACCCAATAACAGCCTTTAGAAGCTAAAAGTGGTCCTGGTCAACAGTCAGCAAAAAAAAAAAAAAAAATGAGTACCAAATCCTATAGTCACAAGGAACTGACTTCTGCTGACAATCTGAAAGGAAGACCTTGAGTTACAGATGCATATGTAGTCAGGCTGACACCTTGATTTTAGCCTTGAGCTATCTTGAGCAGACAACTCAGCTACTCTGTGCCCAGGCTTCTTTTCTTCATAAAGATTTGGGAATACAAGTGCAGTTTGTTACATGTATATATTACATAATGGTGAAGTCTGGGCTTTTAGTGTAGCCATCACCCAAATAATGTACATAGCACCCAATGAGTAATTTCTCATTCCTCACTCCCTGCCACTCTCTCACCTCCCCAACCTTCCAAGTCTCCAGTGTCTATTATTCCACTCTCTGTGTCAGTGTGTACAAATCATTTAGCCCCTAATTATAAGTGAGTATATGGGGTGTTAGACTTTCTGAGTTATTTCACTTAAGATAAAGGCCTCCAGTTCCAGCATGTTGCTGCAAAAGACATCATTTGATTCTTTTTGATTGCTGAGTAGTATTCCATCATATTTATATATGTAAGTTTTTCTTTATCCAGTCACCTGTGGTGAACACTTAGGTTGACTTCATATCTTTGCTACAGCAAATAGTGCTGAGATAAACATGAGTGCAGGTATCTTTTTTATGTAATGATTTATTTTATTTTCCTTTGGGTAGATACCCAATAGCGAGATTGCTGGATCAAATGGTAGCTCTATTTTTAGTTCTTTGAGAAATCCCCCTGCTGTTTTCTATAAAGGTTGTACTAATTTACATTCCCATCAACAGTGTATAAGCATTCTCTTTTCTCAGCATCCTAGCCAACTTCTGTTTGTCTTTTGGCTTTTTAATAATAGCCATTCTGATTCATTTAAGATGGTATCTCACTGTGGTTTTAATTTGCATTTCTTTGATGATTAGTGATGTTAAGCTTATTTTCTTATTCTTGCTGGCCATTTGTATGTCTTCTTTTGAAAAATTTGTGTTCATGTCCTTTGCCCACTTTTTTGGCCCACTTCTTAATGGAGTTTATTTGGGCTTTTTGTTGTTGTTGAGTTGTTTGAGTTCCCTGTAGATTCTGGATATTAGTCCTTTGTTGGTTGCATAGTTTACAAATATTTTCTCCCATTCTGTAGGCTATCTGTCGACTCTGGTGATTATTTTCTTGCTGTGAAGAAGCTTTTTAGCCTAATTAAGTTCGATTTGTCCATTTTCTGATTTTGTTGCATTTGCTTTTGTCGTCTTTGAATTCATCCATAAATTCTTTACCTGGATGTGTTTTCCTAGTATTTTCTCAGTTTGCTTCTAGTATTTTTACAGTTTCAGGTCTTACTTTTAAATTTTTAATACATCTTGAGTTAGTTTTTAAATACAGTGAGAGATGGAGTCCAGTTTCACTCTTCTGCATATGGCAATTCAATTTTCCCAGCACCATTTATCCAATAGGGTATACTTTCCCCAGTGTACTTTTTTGTCAACTTTGTCAAAGATTTGGCTATAGGTAATGACTTTATTTCTGAGTTTTCTATTCTGTTCCATTGATCTATTTTTATACCAGTAACATGCTGTTTTGGTTACTATAGCCTTGTAGTATAATTTGAAGTCAGGAATGTGAAACCTCCAGCTTTGTCCTTTTTGCTTGATTGCTTTGGCTATTTAACCTCTTTTTAGTTCAATATGAATCATAGGATGTTTTTTCTAATTCTATGGGGAAAAAATGACGTTGGTATTTTGGTAGGAATTGCATTGAATACATAGATTGCTTTGGGTAATATGATCATTTTAAGGATTTTGAGTCTTCCAATTCATGAACATGGAATGTTTCCTTTGTTTATGTCATCTGCAATTTCTTTCATCAGTCCTTTGTAGTATTCCTTGTAGAAATCTTTCACTTCCTTGGTTAAATATATTTCTAGGTATTTTTTTTTTTTTGTATGTGCCCAGATTTCTGACATAGAGAACCACAGAAAATCAAAAGGCATTGTGTTAAGCCACTAAGATTGTGAACAATTGCTATGCAGCAACAGAAAACTAATATGCTACCATAACAGCCTTCTTGGGAGGACAATTTTCACATGTTTGAGTTCTTCCCTCTTCACTAAAGTAACTGCTCATAAGAATGTATAACAAAAGGATCAAGGTGGGATACCAGTGCTGGGCAGAAAGCCAAGTTTTCCTCTCACTGCATAAACTCCCCACACACAGGACATGACACACAGAATTTTTGAATTTATGATGCCAAGAGATGTAAATTAAGACCTGATGCAGAGCTTTCATTTGCTCAGGAAGAGTTATAACTACCAAAGATATACAGTAAATGCTACAAGGACTTCTGTCTAGTCACAACCTCTCTCGATCTAGGCTGAAGAAATGCAAAATCTTCCTAATACTGAACACGGTCATGATATGAGTCCTTTGGGAAATACTAAGATTTTTTAAAAGCCCATATTCTGACTCCACTTCTGAGAATGATGTTTGAATTTAATTGGTAGTAATAGCAATACTCTTTCACTAGCACTGCTTCCTGAGAGATTTGACTTTTTAATTCCTTCACTTTGAAAAAAAAAAAGAAAAGACAATGAATTATGGGAAAAACCAAGCTCAGAAACCAGAGCACCTGTACCTGGCATCTTCACTAGCCTTGACTAACTTTTTCCTAGTTCTTTAAGCTTCAGATTATAGATAAGTGAACTTTTTAGGGACGATAAAGGAAATGTTAATTGAGGTTTTTAGATCTCCTAAAAGTAGCACTATGTATTATTAAGCATTCATTCATGTATTGTCTGGTATTTGATAATGTGTAAGGTTATTTATGTTAACACTAATACCCCATCATTCCTACCTAAGGAATGAGGAAACCCAGAAAGATATGTTTCAGGGCTGGGATAAAAACTCCAGAACCTAGAATTTTGGAAGCTTGCCTGCCCACTGTGGTACAGATGACTTTCTTGTATATACAGAGTTGTAGGTTAAAACCATCACCATTGCCATAACCTTTGTGAACATTCACTAGGTATTAATTATGAGCCAGGCATTGCAGTACCTACTCCTGTATCCATGAATGCATAATTGAATTTCTAAGCTCTTAGAGCCCAGTTTCAAATGCATTGCTCCCTTTAGCCCAAATGCATCTGCCACATATTGTCCCTTTTCTGCCAAACTCTGTTTATTGGTTCCAAATGCAATGAATCATTTACTGACTTGAGCGACATTAGAGGTAAATACCAAGGTTAAAATGTAGAGCTAATTGAATAACACCAACTACCAGAAAACAGCAGTCTAGGCAAAGGAGGAAACAGACCCAGAGATTTCAGATAGGGCAGTATGATGGAAAACCTCCATGTCAGGTTCAAAACCACATGCCATGTTGATATGAGGGAACAATATCTGCTTTTTATTTTTTCAAAATCTTATATGCCTGTTATCAATACAGGAGAAGCAGCAAGGAGGTGGTGACACAATTTCAATACCCCAGTGAATAAAAATAAAGCAATCCAAAAATTAATTATCATGTATTTAGTATATCAAAGCAATGTACTGAAGGCTGTATATATCTAACGTATTGCTTTGATTGATGATAAATATACCAGCATTTCTTTTGCAGTGACCTCTTCTTCAGAGAAAACTCCATAAACATTCTCCAAACCCCTTCCAAAAATTCATAAAGCTCAATATAATTTTTGTATAGCAAAATGCACTTTAATCATTTGCTTTACAGTCACCTGGAATTCATTGTATGCATTCAAATGTTTGTATAAACTTATTTATACAAACACTTGAAAAACTTTCCTAATTATGTTTATACAAACACTTGAAAAGCTTTCCTAATTATGTGCCCTTTTAAAGGGAGAAGTCTCAGAACCTTTGGCAAATACTAAGCAATTCACAGGCACAGTTTAGCTTTTTGTTGTTGTTTGTTTGTTTCCTAGTTTTATTCAGGGTGCACATGTGCAGGTTTGCTACACAAGAATATTGTGCGGTGGTAAGGCTTGGGTTTCTACTGAGCCTATTACCCAGGTAGTAGATATGATACTGAGTAGGTATTCGCAGCCCTAACTCTCTTCCCCCTTTAGGAATGCCCAGTGACTGTCGTTCCCAACCTTGTGCCTCTGTCTTTACAGTGTCTAGCTCCTGCTTATCAGGGAGAACATATGGTATTTAGTTTTCTGTTTCTGTGATAATTCGCTCAGGATGACGGTCTGTCACTGCATCCATGCTACTGCAAAGGACATGATTTTATTCTTTTTTATAGCTATGCAATATTCCATGGTGTATAAGTACCACATTTTCCTTATCCATTCCACCACTGATGGGCACCTAGGCTGGTTCCATGTTTTTGCTTTTGTGGATAATACTGCAATAAACATGCACATTCGTGTCTTTTTGGTAGAGTGATTTGTGTTCTTTTAGGATATACCCAGGAGTGCGATTGCTAGGTCAAGCTGTAAGTCTATTTTTAGTTCCTTGAGAAATCTCCAGGCTGCTTTGCACAGGTGTTTAACTAGCTTGCATTCCCACCAATGGTGTAGGAGCAGTCCTTTCCTCTGCATCCTCACCAGCATCTGTTGTTTTTTGACCTTTTAATAAAATCCATCCTGAGTGGTGTGAAATGGTATCTCATTGTGGTTTTGATTTCATTTCTTTGATAACTAGTGATGTTGAGCTTTTTTCCATGTCTGTTGGCTGCTCTGCAGGCATAATTTTTTTTTTTTTTTTTTTTTGAGTTGGAGTCTCACTCTGTCGCCCAGACCGCTCCCGGCCACCGCAGCCTCGACCTGCTGGGCTTCGGCGATCCTTCCGCCTCAGCCTTCCAAGTAGCTGGAACTACAGGCGCGCGCTACCACGCCCGGCTAATTTTTTTGATTTATTGTAGAGATGAGGTCTCGCTTGCCCAGGCAGGTCTCGAACCCACGGGCTCAGGCAATCCACTCACCTCAGCCTCCCAAAGGCGTGGGATTACAGGCTGAGCCACCAAGCCCGGCTTGCAGGCATAATTTTTACACAAAAAGCCCCTCATGGTAGAAGTCCAAAAGCCACAAAGACTCCCATGAAATGAGCCTTCAAACGGCAATTACAAACTACCTGGGGATTCAAGGCTGAATTAATTCAATAAACTGAACTAATTCACATTAAAGAGTTATTAGAGGCCACAACACCTCTCAGAAGCATGTGCGAAATGCCTTTCCCCCGAATGCTCCCCACTTTGGGGAACTACCCCTCGCCAAAAATCAATTGTTCAACTTGCTGAGAACTTATTATTCATAATTATTCAATACTAAATATTAAAAACTAATTATTCAATAATTTAACTATTATTCATGTGGCTCTATTTTGCTTTAAGAAAATAGAAACTTCTTCTTTCCTCATTTTCCCCATTGGAAGAAATATAGTTCCCAAAAAGATCCCATATTACTTCAGGGTTAATGAAAGCTTGGATATCTGTTCCAATATCTCGTTTTGTGCAACTAAGCAACTACTACAAGATTATCCGATGAGTTGAGTAGGGGTAAAGTCATGACAAAAGCCAAATCAAAGTGATTTTTTGTTGTTGTTTAAATTTTACTGATGAAGCTACCACCATGACATTCAGTAGGTATGAGCCACATCATAGATCCCATGACAAAGCTAGTAAGCATGTAACACAGCTGCCTATTATTCCCCATGTTTTACTTGTTGACAACTTTCTGATATCCCCTCTCCAGATGAAGTTTCCCTTACCTGGGATGTATCCAAATTAGTTTTTTGTTCTTTCTTTAGAAAATTAAGAAAGGAAAAGAAAAAAAAAAAATTCATTTCTTATCAATCACAGGAATCAAAAAGAATTAGCCTTTTCTTCTTACTTCCTTCGCCTTCCCTGTGTAGTCAACTAATCTGTAAGTCTTTAAGTTTCTCTTATGAGCAGATTAAGGTAAGCTTAAATCATGCTAAATTTAAAATGTTATTTTAAACCTTTTAAACAATTTGATAATATTTTAAGACATTTAAAACTCACTTGATTCTCTAAGTAAGTAAGATGATAAGAAGGCACCCAAGGTATGTTCAGGGGATAGAAGGTCAACATAGAAAATAAATGAAGCTTAATTACATTCTGCAGACTAAGCAGGAGAATTGAATTTTAAAGATAGAACTTAGGGTAACTTATAATCCATATAAAAGATGTTTCTTTGTTCTTACAAAGTGGAACTCTTTATGACATTGTGTTTGTTGATAATTTCTTGGATATGACACCAAAAATAGTGCAACAAAAGAAAAAATATATAAGTTGGACTTTACCAAAATTAAAAACTTTTGTGTATCAAAGAAAACCATCAATAGAGTGAAAAGGCGGCCCATGAACTAAGAGAAAATATTTGCAAATTATATATGATAGGAGATTAATATCCAGAATATATAAAGAATTCCTACAACTCAACAACAACAAAAAAAAAACCTCAATTTTTACAAATGGGCAAAGGACTTGTGGAGAAATTTCTCTAAAGAAGATATACAAATGGCCAGTAAGCACATGAAATATTCAGCATCACAAATCATGAGGAAAAGGCACCTCAAAAACCACAAGATATTACTTTGCACCCATTAGAGCAGCTATAATTAAAGAAAAAAACAGGAAAAAGTGTTTACAAGAATGCTGAGAAATTAGAATTCTTGTGCATTGTTGGTGGGAATGTAAGATGGCGAAGCCACAGTGGAAAACAGTATGGCAATTCCTCAAAAAATTAAATAGATTACCCTATGATTTAGCAATTATATACCCAAAAGAACTGAAAGCAAGATCTCAAAGAGATATATGGACACCCATGTTCACAGCAGCATTATTTACATTAGCCAAAAGGTGAAGGCAACTCAAATGTCCATTGACAGATGAATGGACAAATAAAAATGTGGTTTATGCATACAATGGAATATTATTCAGCTTTAAAAAGGAGGGAAATTTGGTTACATGCTATAACGTGGATGAATCTTAGGACAATATTATGCAAAGAGAAATAAACAAGACACAAAAGAACAAACAATACATAATTTCATTTATGCAAAGTACTTACAGTAGTCAAATTCATGGAGAGAGAGAGTAGAGTTGTGGTTTCCAGAGGCTTAGGGAGGGGAAACAGAAAGTTTTTGTTTAATGGATTTGATGTTTCCATTTGGAAAGACAAAAACATTCTGGGGATGGGTGATTGTGGTGGTTATATAATAACGTAAATGTACTTAATACCGCTGAACTTTACACTTTAAAATTGTTAAAATGGTAGATTTTATATTGTATGTATTTTACCATTTTGAAAACTAAGAAAAGATATTTCTTTATTTCAATATCACCAATACGCTTAGGTTTCCTAGTTTTTAACCATAGGATTAAAAATTAAACTTACACAGTTTGTTCAGTGTTTCTACAGAACCAACTTTGGAATTAGGGGATTTTAGACCAGCTAATTCCCTCATTTTTTCAGATGAGGACAATGAAGTCCAGAGATATTAAGTGATGTTCTCAAGGCCTCAAAACCAGATGGAGGAATGAAAAAAAAGCACACACACAGAAAAGAAAGTAACCTCCAGCACAGATGCTTGCCTTGTTACTCTGTAGGGAAAAAAAGGCGCTTGTATTTTATTCTAACCTGGAAAGTCTGAAAGCAACAGAGAAGCATGGAGGTTCCCTTGCATTGCAGCAGAAGAAAGAGAGGGCACTGGTTTGGGGGCAGGCTGCATGTAACCGCTGAAGGGACAAAGGCAAATGTGAATCCTACCTAAAAGAACAGGTCTGGAGTGATTTAAAAAGATCTTACCAAAGCCAAGTAGCTTTGGGGAAGGAGGTCTAGTGGTGAACCAGAAATAGCCAGTGTGGCTACCCTTTCAACAAACATGGCTTAGAGTGTAGGAGAGACTCAACTACATGTTAAAAGGTGCCATAGCGTTAATGGAGGGTTAGGAGAAGTTTGGAGCTCTTGATTTAAGATTAGACAATTTTTTTTTTTTTTTGAGTTGGAGTCTCACTCTGTCACCCAGACTGGAATGCAGTGGCCGCTCCCGACCACCGCAGCTTCGACCTGCTGGGCTCCGGCGATCCTTCCGCCTCAGCCTTCCGAGTAGCCGGAATTACAGGCATGTGCTACCACGCCCGGCTGATTTTTTGATTGATTGTAGAGATGAGGTCTCGCCAAGTTGCCCAGGCGGGTCTCGAACCTGCGGGCTCAGGCAATCCACTCACCTCAGCCTCCCAAGGCGCGGGATTACAGGCTGAGCCACCGAGCCTGGCAAGATTAGACAATTTATATGCTGGGGGAAATGAGTTAATCAAACGACAGAGATAGAAAATACAGGAGGGCAATGGGATTAATGGTGGTAAATATCTGTCTGGGGTTGGGGAGACACCTCTTATCATCAAGGGTGCCTGAACGAAGCATTTTGGTATGCCTAACCCCTAACTGTACTCCACAATACCATAATAAAAATAAATAAATAATAAAAAATAAATAAATAAAATAAAATAAAAATAAAAAATAAAATAAAATACAGGAAAGAGGTCAGCCTATTATGCCATCAAGTGAGAGAAGAGAAGATGAGAGGAGGTGATCTAGAAGACAGTGAGAAATCTGCCCCCTTCTCTGCTTGTTTCACAAACACTGGCAGTTCCCAGATGCCTATCTCTTCCTTCTCATCTGCACATTCTTCCTGGACACGGTCACCTCCTTCTGTGGCCTCTATTATCAACTACCTCATAAAAACTCTCATCTGTATCTCCAGCCCTGAATTGAAGAGTTTGAACTAAAGGAGTTTCTGAACTCTCTTCTAAACTCTGAAGGGCTAGGCATCTCCATGTGTATGTTACATGGAGCATTCGGCCATAACATGTGTAAACTACATTCGTTATTTTCCCCTTCCCAAAACGTCCTCACTGAGCCATCAATGCGAAGTTCACAGTGTTCCTCAGCTCCAAAAATGTAGTCACCAACAACTCCTCCTGTCCTTTACCCCGACAACCGATAGATCATTAAGTCACATCCATTACTTCATCAATGCCTCTTAGTTCATTCTTTTTTTCTCTCTCTATGTGTAGGGCCACAGCCTTAGTTTAAGAGAAGCTCATCTCTCACCTGGGTCTTCTTGACTATAGTCTGTAAGAGGGCAGAGAATATGTCTGTTTATGCACCAAGAGTTTAACACAGTACTTGGCACATAGCAAGTTTGCAATAAATTCTTTTTAAATGAATGAATGTTGAATCAATGACCACCGATTTTCACAGCTGTTCTGGTCACTCTGCTTTCTCTCTCCTCATACACTTCCATCCTTCCATTCTCCTCCCCACTGCTGATATCCTCTTCCTAGAAAAATGAACTTCATTCATTCTTCATTCATGTCCCACTTCCCTCACACACAAACACACTCACAGTCACACACCTGGTCTGCCTCCCACACATGCACACCTAGAATACACAGGGTGTGGAGCTTAGAAAAGAGGTGTTTTCCAGAGCCTGGAGAACAAAGTCCAAATTCAAATAACAATAAGATAAGCTTGTTTCTTTTCTTAGAAGGACAAAATCTGGAAGTTTACAAGAGAAGATAGAGATCATGCAAGTTAAAAGGTAATAGGTTTAGGAACACTTCTCAGACTATGATCCTACTTGCAGAAACATTTCATTACTTAACTTTTAAAAGAAATCATGCAAACTTTAGATACTCTGAACAGTACAGCCTACTCGTCTAACCCTCTACCATGTAATTGGTCTCCCAGCCTCATCCCTGCCTCCTTCTCATACTCCACTGGATCATGTACCATCTTAAAGTTATACCAAAAGTCACATTGTCCCTTCCATGTCATGACTGTGCTCATGTGTTCCTCCGCCCTTGAGCATTACAGTCATTTCCCAAGGCCTAGCCCCATTTACATCTCCCTGGGATTACTTTCTCAAACCCTGGGGAAGCTGTCTTTTCTTCAATGCCCGCCTCACATCTTTGCTCACTGCCTTTTTGCTCCATATTAATTTCACTCACTGATCCTGAGTTCTACAAGGGCGGGGGCCACATAGTAATCATTTGTGTATGACAAATCACCAGTGCCGTGCCTGGCACATAATAAGCCCTTACCAAATGAGTTAGACCAAATTCAGGAAGTAGACCAGCTTATTAACTATGTTCAACAGGCAGCCAACAAACAGTAGATTTCAGGAACACCAAAACACTTTATCTTGCTTAAAATGTTACAATTTCTTTGTCCTATGTTCAAATTATTTAGTGTTTTTTAAAAGATTGTAGAAAAAAAATTATCAAGGTGGAATTCAAACTCTTGGCACTATGTCTGCTGGCAGAATGCTTGTCAACTGGCTTCAATAAATTGATAGCACCTATTTGTAATTTGCAGCCTCCGTTTGCATGCAAATAATTAATGTGCTAGAGTTCATAAAATTGATTTTTCTCTTAAGTTTTCTCCCGACAATGCTGCTAGTGTATCAATTAGTGGAGTTTTACTATATTCAACCAATAAACATTTATTGAGCCAGGTACCATGCTAGACCCTGAGGATAAAATGATAAATAACATGATTCCCTGCTTTCAGGAAGCTCACTGTTGAGATGAAATCAACACACAACCCAATCATTACAATAAGACAAGCGTGTTTCTTTTCTTAGAAGAACAAAATCTGAAAGTTTACAAGAGAAGGTAGTGAAGATGAAAGCTAAAAGTAATAGTTTTAGGCACACTTCTCAGACTTTGATCCTACTTGCAGAAACATCTTATTACTTAACTTTTCAAAGAAACCATGCAAACTTTTGATACTCTGAACAGTATAGCCTACTCAACATGATTCCATATTACAAAAACCTTTATCTGTGAACAAAATATCATTAACATCTATAAACAATAACTAAAAAATAGTCCATTTAAAGAAAATAACTAACTCCTTTTAATATCAAGATGGTGGACTGTTCACAATTAATAGCCTTTTGTAGCATAGCAACATTTGTCCAAATCAGTCAGTTTCTTTGAAGGTCTCAACAAACTGTTGGAGGGAGAAAAAAGTAAAGTTTCCTTTATTTTAGTGAGAAATGGAAAAAAGTCACAGCATTCATAACCTCTGTTTGAGACCCATGCCTACCTCCAAGAGAATCCCCATAAACCCCCAGAAGAAACCTCTGATACAAGTGGACCCCCTGATACACACTGACCCCACATACTTTTCCCAGTACACTTTATCTTTATTCTGATTCGAGTCACACAAAAACCTCAGTGCAACCCAAGCTCGAATTCCTCCAAAGAGATATTGTGGTACAGAGCCCATCAGAGGAGCTTCAAAATCTGTACTCCCGATCCACCTCTGAGGCATCTGCCCTGGCTCCTTGAGCCTCCTGGGCCACGTGCCGAAATCCTAGGTACTGCTGACTAAGTGCCCAGGAAGGCTCTGCAAGATTCAGAAGGGAACCACAGTAAAATGTATGTTCAGCAAAACCCCAAATCAAAAGAAAGGCTGCGTGAATGCTGAATTTGTAATTGGTAGTTCAATGATTCATTCATTTGTCAGAGAATTTAACACAGTAGGCCAACCCACAGTCACAACTGCACAAGTAAATTCAGACCAGGTTAAAAAAAAATTTTTTAACTTAATTTTCCAAGTATCTTCAGTGGCAAGAACTGCCCAGATTACAAATAATGAAGGTGCTTGCTTGTATTGATATTTCAATTGGAAACATCATTTGTTGTGTACATGGAATCTCCTTTTACATTTGTATTCAGACAGGTCTGGAAACAGCATTTGAGCACATAATCATATCACAGTGTGTTTCTCTCTCAAAAGCCGAACCTTCTGCCTTAACACTTTCACAGACTCCTCCAGGCCTGCTTCAAACAGACAAAACACTCCTCCTAAAACTCAAAGAAACATCGCAACACCTTTGTAATAGGCCTATTTCCCAAGGGGGGGCGGATAAAAGGACAAGGCAAATTAAGGGAAATGCGGAATATAAACTTGAAACCTACTGTCAATAAAACCAAAAACAAACTCGAAGCGGAGGTGAAGAACGCAGGGGAAGGAAAAGCAATGTTAAATGGTCATCTTTCTTCTCGTTTTATTTGAGGAAGTTAAGTTTGCACAGCTCCTTACAAGCTGTCTTTGGCTAAAATCACTATTAATGAGCTTTGACGTTTGAAATTTAACTGAGCAAGAGCTAACAGCTTCCAGCACTGCACCACCCATGAAGGCAACTGGAAATATTTTGCTAGGGTCTAACGGTGTGTTTATTGAAAAGACACAGCTTTCAAGAGAAAGTGTTTATAGCAACCACTTTACCTGCTATCCCTGCTCTGTGATGTCTGTTTGGTTTCGGGTTTGGGGGGTCCTCCTTAACTCTTTCTAGTCACTGTTCTAATTGTTTTCAAGTCTAGCAGGAAAATGCTAACAAAGTTCTTTGCTTTACAGCAACCTGGATTATAAGGATAGATTTGAAAACACTGAGTTACAACAGAGGGGCAGCCACAAGGTGAAAAGAAACAAACCCATAGAGAGACTTCAGTTCTAGCATTTGCTCATTAGAAAGACAAGATAAAAACACATATGTTTTACTGGTAATGCCATTAAAATTATTCTTTCCCAAAAGAGAACATAGTGAACAGATCAATAAACCTGGGAAGACTGCATGGATTGTTCTTAGCTAAAATCTTGGCTCATTGAATGAAAGTGAATCCATTATTAACCAAGCAGTTTCCCCTAGAGAAAAGACTAGAAGGAAGCTATTCACTTTATTCCACAACAAAGAGAGCCTTAGTCATACTGGCTTGTTTAAGGAGTAAAATTAAAAAAGAAGGAATAAGCTTGAAATAAAAGGATATCACACATACCCTCCCCTTGCATGAAATGTTCATGCAGTCAGTCCATAATGTATTAAAACAAAGTGGGAGCGTCATTCTGAATCTCATGCCACAGTCCTATGAACAATGGTCTGTGTTCAGTGATCCTGTGCAGACTCTTGACCTTGAACATGCCTGGATGCCAATATCAGGATGAAATTCAGAACTGCTATGCTTTCCCTGAAGCCAATGTAATGCTGGAAAATGTAGGAAGATCTTTTGCCCGAGGCATTCCTGGACCAAGTAAGAGTAAAAGCAGAACTTATAACCTAATCGGGAATGCCTCTAAGGAATAGAGAGGAAATCTCGGTTACAAAGAAAAGGAAGTTCAGAATCTGTGAACTAGAAATAACATATTATTTCAAGGGTTTTATTCACCAAAATCAAGGTTGGGTTATCCCTACAACACAAAGAAGAAAATGTCCAAGAATGATGATGCCAAATGAGTGAAGGAGATTCAGAGGTTACAACTTGAGAAGAAATAAGGAGAAAGCTGGACTCTTTATTCAAATATATTTTTGTTATTACTAGATATCTAGATTTTTTTGATTAAAAAACCCCAAAATTATTGGATTATCATTTCTTTTAAGATGCCAAATGAAATCTTCATGTTTTATGTTTCTTTTTAATGGAAATATATAAATTGGTACAACTAACTTATTTTACAATTTGTATGATCTACAACTGAAGGCTGTTTCTGAGTTTTATATAGTTTCTCGAAATATGTGGAAAGATAAATGTAAATGCTTACTGCAGCATTGTTTATAGAAATCAACTTCTTGAAAGTATTCATGCAAAACAATTAACACAAGTTAACTGAATCCTAATCTTGGCCTATTTTGAATAGAACATACAATAGTATGGGGATATCGCTCAAGCTATAAAGCCTTCTATCTTTTAGTGATACATAATAATTGTACATATTTATGGGGTACGTATGATATTTTGATACTATATTCTCACATAATAATTGTACATAATAATTGTACATAATAATTGTACATATTTATGGGTACGTATGATATTTTGATACTGTATTCTCACGTTATATGACTACTAATTTATTTCTGCAATTATTTATAAAATGGGCAGTATTTTTTTAAATAATGTACAACAACCATTTAATTAATCAGAATACTTATAATACTTATTAATTAACAAATGCCACAGGTTGCATTAACAACTTATTTATTATCTTAGCATATTTTTATTTATAAAAGTGAGAAAATAAAGAATAAACTTAATGAGGTAAATAGAAATCATTCTGTTTGGAGAATCTGTGAGCTATTGATCTGCTAAGTCAATTAAAAAACATAAATGTAAGTAATACATAGAGTTGACTCTAAGATTATAGAAACGTCATACTGGGTCATGATGGCAAAAAGCTGTATAGCTGATCTCACAGTCTTAGTTATTTCTAATGAGAGATGTGGGGAGAGAAGGGGAATATTCACAACATCCACACATGAAATCTCGGGCACATCCTCAAGATGTTTCTTTCAAGGTTGCCCTCAGTATCTTTTCACTCTGATTTTACATATATGTCTATTAAAATTTTGTTATCTTGCCAGTTGGTGAAGAGGAGAACAGAAGGATCAATGAGAAGGAAGCGGGGCTTGCTGACAGCACCCAGACATAAGACCTGCAGTCTAACAGCAAAAGAAGGAACAAAATACATCAACACAGTCATGGGCCATTTAGTGGGGAGTACAAACCTTCCTGTAATTTCAATAGCACCACCTGGGGTAGAGGTATAACTTTTTTAAAAAAGTAAAACAACTAAAGTTTATGTTGATGATCCAGAGGCAACAAGAAAATATTGGCTACTACTACCTATATTCAGTTCAAAGGGCAGAAAAGCCTTCACTATGTTTTAAAAGATAATAATGAAAATAAACACTGCTTAGTATTTTGAGGGAAAGGTTTCAGTTGCCTCGAAAATTAACTCCTGTGGTATTTCTCATTCCCCCAAGGAAAATAGAAGAGTGAGACACATGAGACTTTAAAACTGGCAAAATATATGACACCATCAAGAGTTTGGTCCAGAAATGAAACTTGGAAATGACATTTATCCAACAAAGAGTGGTACAGCACCTACTAAATCCCTGGCATAGTACTAGGTTAGGTGCTCATACTGCCCCTAGGACACATGCATAATCTATCTAGCTGGAAACAAGTATACTAGCAGGCAATAAGTATAGCATTAGGTATAGAGAAGACAAGGGCATCAAGAAAGAGCACCAGCCAGCAAGGTTCAGCCCTTTAGGGTTAGGTCACAGCATGTACACTGCACAGCCTCAGAAACCAATTGTTTTCTCATTCACTTGGTTCCCCCCATTTTGGTAGCATGCTAAGTACGTGTATCTAGATTTAGAAAATATCAAACTGAAAACCAGAATAACAAGTAAAATACTCAGAGCTGAAGTCATGAGCCTCGAAGAAATGATAATAATAACAACAATAATAAAGATAAACAGACTGAAGGGGCCGGGCTCAGTGGCTCAGTCTGTAATCCCAGCACTTTGGGAGGCCGAGGCGAGTGGATTGCCTGAGCCTGCAGGTTCAAGACCAGTCTGGGCAACTTGGCAAGACCTCATCTCTACAATAAATCAAAAATTAGCCGGGCATGGTAGAACATGCCGTAGTTCCGGCTACTTGGAAGGCTGAGGCGGAAGGATTGCTGGAGCCCAGCAAGTCGATGCTGGGGTGGCCGTGAGCATGCCACTGCACTCCAGCCTGGACAACAGAGTGAGACTCCAACTCAAAAAAAAAAAAAAAACTCACTGAGCAGTTATTAGATGCCAGACACTACACTAAAACCTTTACTTCCATGATCTGGTTAAGCCTCACAATGACTTTGCAAGGCTTGATCTTATTAGCCCTATTTACAGATGAGAAAACTGAGACTTGCAGAGGCAAAATAACATGCCCAAAATCAAAATGATGGAAAGTGTGGGGCCAGGGCAGGGAAGCTCTGTTTTCAGACTTTAGCAGCCCATGCCCTTGAGCAAGATAAAAACTTTTCTCAAAAATGATCGAAGTTTTCATAAATCTGAAATGATGAGAAAAATATAGCCTCGGAAACAAAAGGATAATTAAATTAGACTGAATCTCCAGTCAAAAGATGTACCCAATCAGTTTTCTCCCTCATGGGGAAAAAGTTCTTTTTCTTCAGACCTTTTTTTTCTTTCCTGAAATTGTAGACTTTTAGCATTTCTTTGATTCTGCGGAAAACCCTCAAGTTTCCAGATCCTAGCAATTGTTTTATTCTACAGCTGAAGAAAATGGGCTCTTGTGGTGGCAACACAAATATAAATTCTACCTCCACCATACTCAATGTGTGGCTAACTTCCTTGAAGCACAGTTCCTCATCTATAAGATGGAGACCTTTTGAGGGCTCTTATAATGAGTTAATTAGTATATGTGAAAACTATCTTGGTGCAGCATGTATAGCAGGTGCTTAGTAAGTATCATTGCTTACTGCTTCCCTTCTCATATTTTTCTTAAATAAAAACCAAGAAAGGGTGGATTTCTTAGTTGTGACATCACCATCTATGAAAAAAAAGAAATGAAAACAAAATCAACTTTCCTGGGTGACAAAAATACTCTATGTCCTAACTTTGAGTATGAGCTTCATGGTATACACATATGATAGCAAGCTGTACACTTAATATCTGTGCATTTCATTATATGTAATTTATCCCTCAATATAAGAGAGAAATTCTTGACATCATAAACTTAAATTTTAAGTTTAGTATCTCAAACATACTAGTTATTTAGGCAAACTAAATTACACAGCATATATTTCATGTTGCCAACTAGAAACTGTAAAGGTACAAAAAATACAAACTACTTATTTTTTATCTCACCCTAAAATTGCATTTTCCCACCTTGCTCCCACTTTAAACAGTCCTAAAGAAATCTCCAAGAGTCACTATGCCATTCCTCCACTCTACAAGTTCCACATTCCAGTTTCCTGTGCAGACATTTTGACCACAACACAACCAAACACCACCACCATATGCCACTGGAGTCCACATTGATTTAAGAACAAGGAGTTGAATGGTGCTTTCATACTTTCAGAGGTTTTTCACACCTGTAGACCCATTTAAACCTCCAAAACTTTGCAGGAGGATACTCTGAAGCACTACTATCATTGTATACATGAAGGGAAATTATGGCTCTGAGAAATGAAGCCCAGGGCCTCTTAGCAAGATGGTGTTGCTAAGAACTGGGGCCCATGTCTTCCAACATCAAGATTTGCACTCTTTCCATTACACCGATGCTTTTGACAGAGGAAGGGGTGGCAACTAGCAATGACCCTAAAAGCACTGGCCAGAGAGAGCTAATGATGTAAGGCTAAGGGCTCACTTTGTTAAGTCTATGACTTTATACAAGTATGAAATCTGCCTAAAAAAATATTTCTCTGCTCTTTCCAGGGTTGCTTTTGGGAACTGATATGTTTATAACCAGTGTGATTCTTCTCAAAGGAGAGTATTAATGCTATAGCCCTGCTCCAGTCTCCAGGGTCCTTGTCCTGGCACCAACATTTTACCTTCTACAAAAACTTCATGAGAGAAAAAAAAATAAAACTAGATTTTTCCAGGTCAAATGAAAAGAAAAATTTACACTAATTAAAGCCATACTCTTTTTATACCAAAAAAAAAAGAAAAAGAAAAAGAAAAAATTCAGTTCTCAGTTCTCCCTTTTTTCCATGCAAAATTTGTTTCAAGGCTAAAAAGAAGCCAATTAAAGTTTCTACTACCAAAACATAGAATTCTGTGGGTGCAGTGATACTGAGCAAAAGCAATTTTATTTTTGCCTTTCCAAAAGTATGTGTAAATACATTTGATAAAAACTACCCACACCCACACAGGCATGCCTGTGTGGTGTCTGTGTGTGTGCATGCGTGCACACATGGGCATGCACTCGCAGAAAGAAGGCAGAAGAGTTATCAAGGAACTAGATTCATATATTCATCACAAATAAATAGTCTTATTATAAAGTCATTTTTCCATTATATTGAGGAATTTTGCTTTGCTTGTTTTTTTATTATCTTTTACTCTTAAATTATTATTTACAGAGAGGGGTGGCTAAAGAAGGCCTTTATGTTTACAAAACCTCTCCCAGAGTTTTTTGTTGTTGTTGTTAAGACTTAATCCCAATCAAACCATTGAAATAGTTCAAGAAAAAAACAAGGACTCTACAGCTATAACTGCTAAACTCCCCAGTAATAGCTCAAGGTCTTTCTTAACCTTTTAAAAAGGAGGAAAAAAGGAAAGGAGAGGGGAAAGGAGGGAAGGAGAGAGAGAGAGAAGGAGGGAGGGAGTGAGGGAGGGAAGAAGGAAGGAAGGAAGGAACGAAGGAAGGAAGGAAGGAAGGAAGGAAGGAAGGAAGGGGGAGGGAAGAAAAAAGAAGGAAGGAAAAAAGGAGGAAGGAAGGAAGGGAGAAATAGAAAAGGAAAACAGTAATTTCACTTATCCCATCCATGCACCTAGCAGCTGCCTTTATTGTTATTTATTTATTTCCTACCCTTTTGAGCTAGATCTTTTTTTCTCATTTAGTCCGACAGAGATTGTCCTCCTGGAGTGACCTTTTATTCTTTCCTTTTCCTTCACCCCTCCAGGCTATTGCCCTCGTGCCAGTAACTAGATAACACACTCTATCAAAGATTTTTTTAAAAAATCATTGGGAAGGCACTAGGGCTGATAGTGGCATCAATCGTAGCCTGACACAGGCTGGGGTCAACCATTTATCTCTTCACATAGCCTGTGGTTACTGCAGCGGCCATCTTGACTTGCTACATCTTAACAACCTTGTGCAGATGTTGCCTTTCCCAGCACTGATAATATCTGCTCCCTGAGTCCTTTTGCATTCCTTAGTTAGCATATTTCTTTGTTTTATTCCAGTGGACATCTTTTCATACTGAATCAGAGAAGCGCTTCCCATCTTTCAGAGCCCTTCCATATTTCAGGGCCAGGGAAATGGTTATGGGCTGTAAAAAGAATCTTGCTTTGTGCCAAAATTTTCAAAATAAAATCAAAACACTTTTATTCCTTAGTAAATAAAGTCAAGTCCTTGAAGTTAAAGTGTACTCATGTTGCATTGCTCTTTATTTCCCTGGATATGAGATTTTTATCAAAAGATGTATTTTAATTAACTCAAATTTCTTTTCCATCTTATTCCCCTTTTCCCATTTCATTCCCTCTCCACCTTGACTATTCACTAGACATTTTAGTAACCTATTCAGCAGGCAACATAATGGTGAAAAACTTAATGTTAGTCAGACTGCATTTCAAACTCACTGCTCCAATAATATCAGCCATGGGGACGTGGGTAAGTCTCATAACATTTTGAAGCTTCCATTTCCTTATCTGTAAAGTGGAGCTAATAGTATCTACTCGTAGTGCTATGAAAATAATATCAAAAAAATACTTACATGTCTGCCACATGTAAATGTTTCATATATTTGAGTTACCACGTATCGTCTTAAAGTTAATGAATAGTTAGTTGCTCAGATGACAGAATTTGGTGCCAAGTACATAACACTCTATGTACAAAACTCATCTTCACTGCCACTTTTTTCTACTACTACAACTTCAATTATTTGAGTCTCCAAGAAATCTGTTTTAAAAATGGAAATACACATGGGAAGTTTTAGTCCTTATGAATTTAAAACGTAAATAAGAGTGGAATGGAAAACAGAAACAAAAGAAAGAAAAAAATGAAAGGAACTCAAAAGAAAACTTTGTTTATATGTGCTTTGCTCTAATTTTTTAATATAAAACTCAGATGCCTCATGCTTCTATAAATTCAAATAAATGTAAAAAATAGTCACTTTTTTATTATAAAAGATCCCCAGGTTAAAACTTGTCTTCATCCTTAAAATTCCCATCAACAGATTCCTCCTTTCAAAGGGCAATCTACATAAAATAGTCCCCAATTAAAAGTTAAAAAAAAAAAAAAAAGATAAGTTGGTAACTGTTGAAGTTGGGTGATGAGCACACGGGGTTCATGATACTATTCTCTCTATTTTCATATATTTGAAATTGTCTATTTAAAAAGTTAAATAAAATATAGGCCCCAATAAACATACTACCTTAAGTAGGCTAATTGCAATGTGCTTCTAGTTGTACTATAGAAATGTGTGATAACCCAGGAAAAAATAGGGTAAATCTCCTCTGATGCTAAAAGAGATCATTTCTTTAGATTGAACAAAGAAATTTTAAATGTTTTCTTAATGATGAATTTTATGGCTAGATATACATAGTCATAGACATAGAAATAAACATATCATCCCAGGAATTGACAGCTTTAACCTTATGATCTTTCCAAATTTATTCTTTCAGCATATAGCAAACACCTTTTCATTATCTCACCATATTACCGAACTTCTACATCCAATGCCTGCAGACACTGAAAGTAAGGGTTGCCATCTCTAAACTCTTCTGTTTGAAGATTACAGGGCAAAGGTACCAAAGATGCCATTAACAATTGTTGATATCAGTGATCAATATATTTGTGGCCAGAGTCAAAGCAACTGGATGCTGAAATTATGAACGATCTTTTTTTCTTTCAATTATCTCTTTTTAGACTTTCTACTCTAAGCATAATTTTTTAATAAGCTAAAAAGGTTTTGTTTTATATAGTAAAGCATTTAAGTGGTGTTTCGGAGAGGCCAATGTGGTAGGAAGAAAGAAACTATAATCATGGGGCAATATAATACTGGCAATCACCTAAAATTTAACCAAAATGAATGAAATATCACCTGCAGCCCTCATCCCTAGTTTACAAGATGCATTGCCTCACACTGCAAAAAATTTAAAAATGGAAAATTAAACCAAGCATACTACAGATCTGGCCACTCATTCTTTTACTACAATAACACAGCAAAGAAAATTATGCGGCTCTACACTGCAAAATAAGTTTTCACTAAATATTACATTATCAAGACTTACTAAAAGAGTTCAGGAAAACTCTCATGAAAACCACCTGTGGTGTGTCTCCATCTCTACATCCTATAGGAAAACTCAGGTAGCAAATGGCAAAAC
Organism: Tarsius wallacei; assembly: GCA_963574415.1. NCBI lineage: Eukaryota > Metazoa > Chordata > Mammalia > Primates > Tarsiidae > Tarsius > Tarsius wallacei. The sequence goes on from CAUYQG010106462.1 coordinate 28,246, forward strand.
TATTATGGTTTTAGAGGTCATATGCCTTACTTTGAATTGGGAAGACCTTTCTGAATAAAACCATCCTTTGTATAACTTACTCCTCTGGTCAGAGTATGATACTTTTGTGTTTCCCAATGTCTACAGTCTCAGCAACAGTTTCTAAAAGTTTTACAATAAAGGTTTGGGGAATTGATTTTAATCTGGTTACTATTGATATTCATTATGTTCATTCATGTATTAATTCAATAAAACTTTATCTGCTATAATAGTAGTTAGAGAGGATATAGGTATCAGACCCCATGTTGCATATCACTACACCACCAATATCACAAACACACACTCACTAGTTCTACTACTACTTAAACAGTTGTCAGAGTAAATGGGTAGAGGAAGCGAAAATTCTCTCTGAAAGGATCTAGAACATAAGTAGTAAGACAATATCCACAAAGAAGCAGGGGTGACAGGAGCTGTGACCAGTGAGGGTGGCACAGATTGGACCCATGCTCACAACTGCCCTTGGAGCTCAGAAGATGAATTTTAACATATCTGTACTTTTTCCACTACCCAGTGATCTACTTCCAAAAATTTATATTGTAATTTCACAAATTTATCTTGGGAAATGTTTACAAAGCAGAACAGATTTTTTTTCTTCTTTTTTGAATTTTTTTTTTCAAAAGAAAATTAGCAGCAGTAGTATAGGCTCTGTAATCATTATATCTCATTTGAGTCCCTGCTCTGATGCTTTCCAGCACTTTCCAGCGCGTCCTGAAACAAGCTGCTAAGTGTCTCTGAGCAGTTATTAACCTATAAAATGAAGATGATATGTGTAATCACTTTCATTCTGAGGATTAAGTGGGTAGTTCAAGTAAAGGGCTTCACACAGTTCCTGACAAGAAGCAAGCATTTAATTAACGTTACCTCTTTCCATTATTAGTAGTAGTATTTCTTTACAATAAAATACAGAATTATACTTCCCTACATGGCATCATATCTAGTACTGAATATTCTAATATGTTTTTTCTTCCACTTTCCTCAATCTTCTTCAAACAGCAATTACATACTTGGTTGTTTCACTTTAATGTTTGAAAACTATCCATTTATTCAAGCGAAGTTATGGAGTCTGTGAGCAAAAGGGATGCAGAGGAAAAAAAATAAAGAATCACTTCCTGATCCAGTGGTCCCTGGATTAGACAGGGTGCAGATTAAAGATGGTTTTAAATGCTAAAATGGCTCTCCCAATTTCCACGCAATTTCCTTGTGAAAAAGCCACCAGTAGAGGAAAATATTAGAACAATTTTACCAGGAGAAAAGAAGCTGGACCCCATGCATCCTCAGGCTTCCCTCAGGCATGGGCACTGAAGGCTTCAATGAGAAACTGGAGGACTCTAACTATGGCCCAAATTTCATGCCACATGGCAGAGTGATGCTGTTTTCCAGGCACAGAGCATTGTTAGCGTATCAGAAACATGAATAAATTCCTATCTCACATGTGCAGAAAACTCACACAAAGAGAGAAGCAAGCTTGTCCTCTTGCTGCCCTGTTCCAGCTCTGGGTTAAGAAGGCACAACCTTCTGTATTGCTGGTACAAGGGTCCTGGTTCACACCTTCCGTCCCTGCCCCCATTAAAATGTAAAACCAGGTTCGACCCATCACAGAGTGGCACCAGAGGATTGCAATTTCATCCAGCATGATTTTTATTAGCCTTGCAATTTCTTAATGGGCTCCCCTGAGGGCTGGCTGGTAGAATCCTGCACTACCAGTCCAGATTTGCTACAGGCAGCTTAATAAACATGGTATCTGCCCCGTGACAATTGTCATAACATCCGACCAGGGTGCAGAAGGCAGAGCTAAAGGTTAACAAAACCACAGCTCGGGAGGCAGGGAGGTGAGTGGAGAGAATGTTGGAAATTGTAATCTGAAGGCAAAGGCTGCTTGCTGGGTCGGCAGTTCTTCCAGCCCAGCCAGAGTTCCCGGGAGCTGGGCAGACAGCTCACCGCCTCCTGCAATCAGCATCTTTTACACATCTCATCAGTGTCACCATTCCTGACATCTCATTATGCACCAGAGGTGGAAGTGGACAGGTACAGAACACTCGAACTTTTACTTTTCTTATTATTTCCATGGAACACATGAAGCTGGGAGTTAATTAAGTCCTGTGGGACAGACAATCAGTGTCTTTTTTTGCTAGGTTAAATTACATTATATACAGATGCAAAAAAGAGAAGAAAAAAATAATCCCTCAGCTTTTTCCTGGTTAATAGAGTAAGTTAGAAATAGGATGATGCCAAACTGGAAGCTGAAGTTGATAGCTCCTTAGCATACAAGGTGTCTAATGAAGTCATATGACAAATCCACCAGGGATCGCCTTCCTCAGAGGATCTCAAAGCACTTTGACAAACACTTTTAAAGAACTTCTTGCCTCAACTATGAGACAAAGTTAATCGGGTGGAGGGTGATAGTCCATCCCACATTATAGGTAGGAAAGTTCACTCAGGTAGACTGCAGCAGCAAACTTCCTTTGGATTTATAAAATATCAGACAGTGAAGAAACCTTCAGAGGTAAAACAGTAATCAGAGAAATTGGGAAGGAGCTGAAAATGTCCTAGTCTAAAATTTCCCAGTGTTCCACAGAGAGCCAATAGGCGTGGGATGGGAGAAATAAATAAATAAGATTCTCATGACCAAATAAGTTTAGGAAAGGCTAGTTTCAGCAGAGTAAAACTGCCTTCCTTCCTTCAAGAATCTCCAAGCTTTTAACATGTTGCAGGACATCGAGTAGAGACAAATCTGCAGCATTTTCCAAACTTATCTGACCACAGAACCTCTTTTTTTTCCCTAGCAGTACATCTTTTTTTACTGATAGCTTACAGAGCTCACATTAGAAAGTGCTAATTTCGTGCAATTACAGATGAGGAAATTGAAGTCGTCCCGAAGACTTGCCTACACTCACACAGGGCAGGACTCAGATCACCCGCTCTCAGACCACTGCTCCACACTATCTCTGTCTGTAACTTACCAGAGATCAAAAACACCCTACGAGAATCTCCTGTGTTCTTCCTGTCACTCAGAAGGTCACTAGTGTCTCTCCATATTATCCTCAGAGTATCCATCCTTTACCCTCTCTCACTTGCAGCTTTAAGACACCTCCATGGGCCACATTGCCCTTTACCTCCTCCCATCTGAGCTCTAAGAGAGCAGCAGCTACATGTGTTAGAACTAACCTGTCATCAGGGCACAGTTCAGCAAGACCAGAATTCTGACTCTGATGCGGACTCTAAGGAACATTTTATGAGACGCAGTGGTGGCTACAAAATTTATAAAGCCTCTAACAGCTTTACGTTTTTTCCTGGATTAAATCTGAGCTCAAGATCACGCATGATGTTTCCCAACCTTTGTTTTCAGTTACTGCCTTCCTGTTTACTTCTTTTCAAACTTTCCATTCCAGCCAAATATAATTTCTTATATATAAACCATGTTTACCTGCCTCTGGGACTCTGTAAGACTAGTCTCTTCATTGGTATGTCTTTGTCCTTTATCTCCCCTTGTCCAAGTCCTGGTCATCCTTTCAGGCTCTGATAAAATGTCATACCCTCCAAGGAGTTTCCAGATGATTTTCCCAGCCAGAAGATTTCTTTGCTGATTTTCCACATCAAAAAACAAATACCGTTCTTACCACGTTATTATATACTGCTTATAGTATAGATATTAGGTTTTTACATCTCTCCTAATAAATAGTACATTCTGCAAGGTAGGGGTTATATCTTATCTGTGGAGTTAATGTAACCCTTTCAAAGTCAAAAGGGGTAGACTAGTTCTAACATTCTGGGTTTTGAATTTTATCCAAGCCCATCATAATTTTATAGTCTATTGTTAGCTCTCAAAACAATTACCTAGAAATCTTATAGAGGAACTCATCCAGTTCCTGGGACTCTGAATGATCTGCACGACTGCTTCAGAAGGATTAAGGAATGATGATATTATCTTCCTGCCTAATGGAGTACCATACCCCCTCTGCTGGTCTTACTGTTCTATTTGTTCTATTTATTAGAAAATCATCAAGCCGGGCTAGGTGGCTCAGCCTGTAATCCCGTGCTTTGGGAGGCTGAGGTGAGTGGATTGCCTGAGCCCATGGGTTCGAGACCCGCCTGGGCAACTTGGCGAGACCTCATCTCTACAAAAAATCAAAAAATCAGCCGGGCGTGGTAGCGCATGCCTGTAATTCCAGCTACTTGGAAGGCTAAGGGGGAAGGATCACTGGAGCCCAGCAGGTCGAGGCTGTGGTGGCCGGGAGTGGCCACTACACTCCAGTCTGGGTGACAGAGTGAGACTCCAACTCAAAAAAAAAAAAAAAAGAAAATCATCAGATAGTGTACTTCAAACGCATATGAATCCATGCCAGGCAGAAACAGAACAAAGTATATTTGCTTCTGCTTGGCTGTGCATACCTTCCTCTCTGGGAAGGCAGAAAAGTTAAATGGCAATGTTTTCAGGTGACTGGTGAGCCCCAACCATCAAGATCTCCCTTTTGACATGAATTCTTGGGAGGGTCTTAGTTGACTCTGTCTACTCCCCTTTGTATAAATGGGTATTCATTACACAGGGAGGCTGGGAAGCTTTAATTCATATTTGTACAGTGTTTGGGAAGACCCATCATGAAAAACAAACACTGAAACAGACCGTTTTGTTCCCTAGATTGCACTTTTCTTTATTATTAGAGAAGGGTCGTCTCTCATAGAATAGAATGATAAGCCATCCCTGTTGGGAGCTGGTACGTCATAAAAACAACTCCTGTCATTTTGAAGCAGGAAGATGCACATCACAAAAGAAACACATAACCGGTTCTGAGGTCCTGCAGGCTACTGAAGGTATGTGTGTTTTATGTAGTCATTATGCTTTCTCGTTTGGCTGTTTGTTTGTTAAGAGCAAACATTTCTACTGAATTCTTTTTTTTTTATTTTTTGTGGAAACGGAGTCTTGCTATGTTACCCAGGCTGGTCTCAAGCAATCCTCCCACCTTGGGCTCCCAAAGCCTTGGGATTACAGATTTTTTTTTTTCTGTACCAAAAATAATGTATTTATTTATTTTTTTAATATATATTTTTTATTTTTAAATTGTGGGGTACAGTTAAGGGTTAGGTATAGAGAATTTCATTTCTACTGAATTCTAAGGGAGGTTTACCAAACTCTGCTTCCTTTTCACTTAACTGACTCTCTTACACAGAAAAGGTGACTTGTTTTCACCCCTGTCCAAATTCCATGCAACAACAAGGTCTTGATGTATCCAAAGGAGCAAAGAGGAGGATCAGAGGAAACGGCCATAGTGTAGAACTTTTAAGAGAAAGGCAAAGCCCATTGTGGTCAAGTGTTTGCTGACTATCCAGTATCTATTCTCTAGCTTCCCATTCAGCAACTGCCCCAAGATTTTCCTTCCAGGTATCACTCAGTCATATTCTTACCCAGGAGTTAAGGGTGGAATTAGCTCTATTCTGAGATCTGCAGTGGCCATTCATTGGCCAAAACCAATCAGCACATCCCATCACCCTAAGCCCAAGTGTGGTCAAGTACCACAGTTTAAACTAATGAGTCATGAAGAGACATTTGCTAGGGGATTCTGGGAAAGAAACTTCTTTCTTCTGAGCTATACCCATGAAAGACCCTTTCATTTCCCTGTGATGTGAATAAGGAAGCAAATAGTTCTGGAAACCACTGGCAACCATCTTGTAGTCACAGAAAAATCAGCCTTCGAATGAATCTGACATTATGTGAGGCAGGGCAGAACTGTGGACAGAGCTTTCTTCTTAGTGACCCCTGAGCTGCTAGATCAAGCCATTCCTATGACTCCTTACCTTTTTTACACTGTGAGATAATATAGTGTCTTTTTCATTTGAGTCATTTTTTTTCTTATGATGTAAGTCTTTCTAACAAGGCTTTTTAATTAAAATTTAAACAGAGAAATGAGAGAGCATAAGTGTATGGGAAAAAAATGATAGCTTATATAGTGCTGTGGATATGGATATAGACTATAGCTATAGATATATGCTTTATTTGAACAAATTTTCATCATGTATAATATTCTAGTGTGTTTCCTGAAAAGAAATAGAGACTTAGCTCAGGTAGAAATGCCAGGAATAGTCATGTTTCCCCACAAACACCTACTGTTTGCAAAAACATTGCAAAGAAGGTGATTAATTTCTCAGTACTAGAAAAGTCCACAGAGGATCTTCAGGACATAGGAACTGTGGGTGAGAATGTAAACACATCACCAATGTCAGGGGAAGAGAGTGGGAATCCAGAGGACGGAAACAGGATGGATGATGTCAAATATCCAGCCACTTTTCCCCACTAAGTCCCATCAGTCCATAATCTCTGGCTAATGGTTCCAACTCGTAGTCCAACTTGCCATATTTGCCAACAAGAATGCTAATCAGGTTATGCCTCCGTGTGGACTCATAGAAAAAAATTAAAGGGTACCATATGGAATAGAATGGGTCTATCACTAGGCTGCAGAACCCCTTATTAAAGATGGTGTCATCAGTCAAGACTGGCTAGATTGCATGTTAACAATCTCAAGTCTTTAGTGGTACAATACAACAAAAGTTTATCTCTTGTTTGCACAATGTCCACTACAGATGTTGGAAACTCTCTTGGACAGAACAACTGTCCTCCATATGTTGAGGACATAAGTTCAGCCCAGAGTTTGGGCTATTTTGTCAACATGGCAAAGAAGAGTCACCTGGAGATTCAAGCTCCAGAAACTCAGTGCTTCTGTCCACATTCTATATAAGTCATATGGCCAAAACAAACTTCAAAAGACTAGGGAAGTGAAATGCTTCCTTGTTCTCAAAATAGAGGCAAAATAGAGTTGTTTTACTGTTACTCACATAGGGAGTAACTGCAGAGCTGCTAGGCATTCTTTTAGGTAAAAGAGAAAAGGAGTCTGTGAAATCAGTTAAGTATCCCTTAATTTGAAGGGACTAGCACTTAATTGGAAGTAAGAAAACTCTTCAGATGATCCTTTCTGAGTTATTCTGCATCAACCATCAAAGGGAGAACCTGGGGAAACTAGCTCAGTGATTATCATTCACTAGAAAGGCCAGAGGTTCTTTGGAAAACATATGGAATCAAGACACATCTTTCCTGTTTTTTGTTTGTTTGCTTGCTTGTTTGTTTTATTGTTAATTTTATTTGGTTTTGTTTCTGTTAATTTTTAATGTATAAGCTCTTAAGAGCAATTTATTCCCTCATTTAAAGGGCTGCACATTTCTCTCCTTCCTTCTTCAGAAAAGACACATTTTCCTCCTTCTGGTATTGCTGAAATGGTTCCTTGATGTATATTTCATGGAAAGGATTTTCCCACCCACACATTATTCCCCTGATCTGCATTTATGTTAGCTCCTTGGAGAAAGGTAACTAGAGAGATGCCTTGTGGTAATGTTGGGGTCAGATACTCCTCCATCCAGAGACACCCCTGCTACTAATCTACCATTAACTAACTTCAGTCAACAACAACCAAGGGGCCAGAGAGGTCTTGCCTAGCCCTTTTACCAATAGTCAAAGTAATCCAGAAAGACAGCAGGAAGATGAAGACAGTCATTAAATGATCCTTTAGCAGAGTAGTGCCTGCACACCCTTTTTTGTCTGTTCCATAAAATTAGTTCGGGCCCCTCAAAGCTAGAATGCACCAGTAAGAAAAGAAGCTGAAAGTCTAAAAGCACACAGAAAGCCTATACCTAAAACAACCATTTTATAATCAATGGCAAGTTAACATCTACTTATACAAATGATAATACCATCAAGATCATCTCTATCCCTGAATAACAGCTTTTATCAAAAACCATTTTAATACTTTTAATGCTACCCAACACCTCTGCCTCTCTCTTCTGGTTCTTCTCGTCTCCTCTAAAATAACTCCCTGAGAGATGAGAGTTCTTTCTCTCTGAGCTGATTTTTAATTCAGTTTTCATAACACTTTCAATATTTGAATAATCATAATCTCCCTCATTCAAAATGAAATGTCTTTCTTATTCACTTTTACCCAATGTCTTCACCCTCCAGACCAGTTGCTCTGTAGTTGCCTGGTCAAGACTTCCTGCATTTCCCCACAAAGATGTACGTTTTAGGGGCAGTCACTGTGACTCCTTAAAGAAAGAGCAGACTTCAGGCCAATGGTACAATGGCAAGGTCGCTGGAAGAGAAATTTATGACTGAACCAACAGGATTTAAAAAGAGGACAGTCCTAGACCTGGAAGTGACAATTAGTATGAAAACCAAAAAAAGAGCATAAATAGCCAAAACAGGAAAAGGAACAAAGCAGGAGGTATCAAACTTCCAGACTTTAAACTTTACTGCAAGTCTACAGTAATCAAAACAGCCTGGTACTGGTACAAGAATAGGCACATAGACCAATGGAACAGGACAAAGATTCCAGAAACAAAAACTCAGTCTCTCAACCAACTCATCTTTAACCAAGCCACCAATACCAATCACTAGGGAAAGGAGATCATATTTTACAGATGGTGTTGGGAAAATGGACTGGCTACATGCAGAAGAATGAAACTAGACCCCTACCTATCACCATATACAAAAATCAACTCCAAATGGATCAAAGACCTAAACATGAAACCTCAAACTGTAAGCATCCTAAAAGAAAACAAAGGAAACACTCTCATGCCTATCAGAGTAGGCAAAAAATTATTGACCAAGCCCCCAAAAGCTAACGTTACAAAAGCTAAGATAGACAACTGGGACCTCATCACACTGAAAGCTTTTGCACAGCAAAAGAAACCATCAATAGAGTGAGGAAACAACCCACAGAATGGAAAAAAATATGTGCTAACTGTGTATCTGACAAAGGCCTAACATCCAGGATCTAAAAAGGACTCAAACAAGTAGAAAGGAAAAATCAAACAACCCTTTTAAAAAGTGGGGAAAGGACATGAATAGACTCCCTTCAAAAGAAGGTATGCAAACAGCCAACAGATACATTGAAAAAATGCTTAGCCTCAATAATCATCAGAGAAATGCAAATCAAAACTACAATGAGATACCACCTAACTCCAGTAAGAATGGCTATAATTAATAAATCAAAAAACAACAGATGCTGGCAGAGGTGCAGAGAAAAAGGAATGTTTCTACACTGTTGGTTGAAGTGCAACCTAGTTCAACCTCTATAGAAAGCAGTGTGGAGATTCCTAAAAGAACTAAAAATTGACCTTCTATACAATCCAGTAATGCCTCTCCTGGGAGTATACCCAGAGGACCATAGATCGTTCTACAAAAGAGATACCTGCACATGCATATTTAGAGCTGCACTATTCACAACAGCAAAAACATGGAACCAACCCTACTGTCCATCAAAAATGAACTAGATAAAGAAAATGTGGTACATAAACACGATGGATGATTATGCAGCCATAAAGAAGAACAAAATTATGGACTTCGTAGCAAATTAAATGGAGTTGAAGACCATCACACCTAGAGATCTATCAGAAAAACAAAAAACTGGATACCGCACATTCTCACTCATAAGAAGGGCCTGAACATTAATCACATTAGCACAAGGCAGGGATTGGCAGCCAATGGACTCTGCCATGGTAGAGACGGAGGAAGGGGAGACACATAACAACACCTGATCCCAAACCAGGGGAAGCGAGGGCCAATTGGAAGTCCAGACTTCACCTGCACGCAGCCTACTTGTAGTTAATCCTTACTCGTACCCAATGTCTCTATAATAAGTTGGTTGAGAAATTGAGGTTTTGCTTCTGGAATCTCTATCCTGTTCCATGGGTCTATATGCCTGTTCTTGTACCAATACCAGGCTGTTTTGATTATTGCAGCCTTATAGTAAAGTTTAAAGTCTGAAAGTGTGATACCTCCTGCTTTGTTTCTTTTGCTGAGGACTGTTTTGGTTATTTGTGGTCATTTATGTTTCCATATGAATTTCTGTATTGTCATTTCCAGGTCTGAGAACAATGATAATGGCAATTTTATGGGTATTGTGTTGAATCTGTAAATTATCTTGGGGAGGATGGATATCTTAACAATGTTGATTCGTCCTATCCATGAGCATATTTTTCCATTTGTTTATGTCTTCTTTGATTTCTTTGAGCAGTGTTTTGATTGTAAAGGTCTTTCACTTCTCTGGTTAGGAAGATGCTGAGGTATTTCTTTTTTTTTTTTTTTTGTGGCTATTGTGAATAGGATTGTGCTTTTTATTTGGTTCTCTGCCTGTTTGTGTATAAGAATGTGACTGTCTTTTGCACATTTATTTTGTATTCTGAGACTTTGCCAAAGTCCTTTATCAGTGCAAGGAGGTTTTTGACAGATTCTCTTGGGTTTCTGAGGTATAGGATCATATCGTCAGCAAAGATGGATAACTTAACTTCCTCTTTTCCTATTTGATACACCTGATTTTCTTCTCTTGTCTAACTGCTTTAGCTAGGACTTGCAACACAATGTTGAACAGGAGGGATGAGAGTCGGCAGCTATGTCTTGTTCCCATTTTGAGGTGAAATGCTTCCAGTTTCTGCCCATTTAGCAATATGCTAACTGTGGGTTTATCATAGATGGCGTTTACTATTTTGAGTTATGTTCCTTCTGTGCCTAGGTGTTCAAGAGTTTTTATCAAGAAGGGATGCTGGATTTTACCGAAAGCTTTTTCTGCGTCTAATGACATAATCATGTGACTCTTGTTTTTTTACATCTACTGATGTATTTATTTTATTTTATTTTTTATTTTTTTGAGTTGGAGTGTCACTTTGTTGTCCAAGCTGGAGTGCAGTGGTACGCTCATGGCCAATGCAGCCTCAGCCTGCTGGGCTCAGGCAATCCTTCTGCCTCAGCCTTCCAGTAGCTGGAACTACAGTCGTGCACTACCACACCTGGCTTATTTTTTGATTTATTGTAGAGACAAGGTCTCACCACATTGCCTGGGCTGGTCTTGAACCCCTGAGCTCAGGCAATTGTCTCACCTCAGCCTCCCAAATTGCTGGAATTACAGGCTTGAGCCACCACGCCCAGTCCTGTTGGTGTATTTAATTACATTTATGATCTTGCAGATGTTGAACCAGCCTTGCATCTCAGGGATGAAGCCTACTTGGTCATGGTGGATGACTCTTGAGATGTGTTATTGGATCCAATTTGCTAGAATCTTGTGGAGAATTTTTACATTTATGTTCATCAGGGATAGTGGCCTGTAGTTCTTTTTTTGTTGGATTGTTACCCAGTTAGGGTATCAGTGTGATGTTAGCTTCATAAAGTGATTTGGGGATAGTTCTGTCTTTCTCTATTGCCCTGGAATACTTTTTAAAGGATTGGTATCAGCTCTTCTTGTATGTTTTGTAGAATTCTGATGGAAAGCCATCTGGTCCAGGGATTTTTTTTTTTTTTTTTTTTTTTTGGTAGTTTTTTTACGATGGAGTCAATGTCCTGGGTTGTTATTGATTTATTTAGTGTCTCAATGTCTTCTTGTTTCAACTTTTGAAGGTTGTGTGATATCAGAAAGTCCTCCATTTCATTTAGGTTATCAAGTTTGTTTCCATACAGTAATCTCTATATATCTTTTATATTTATATATAAATCTTTTATATTTATCCAGGGTCAGTTATGATTTGATCTTTTGCATTTCTGATTGTGTTTATTTGGGCTTTTTCTTGGTCATTCTGGCTAGAAATCCCTCAATCTTGTTTATCCTTTCAAAGAACAAGCTTTTTGTTTGTTGATATTTTTCATGATATATTTTTCTTCTGTGTCCCATATTTGGGCTTTTATTTTGGTGATCTGGATTCTTCTGCTAAAGTTAGGTTTTTGGTGGTCTCACCTTTCCAGCTCCCTTACGTAATTTGTTAGGCTGTTAACTTGTAATCTTTCCATTTTCTTGATGTGTGTTCATAGAGATGTAAATTCCCCTCTTAGAACTGTTTTCATGGCATCCCAGAGGCTTTGGTAAGATGTTTCTTCATTTTCATTTGTTTCCAGGAATCTTTTAATTTCTCTTTTGATTTCTATGCTGACCCAGTAGTCATTCAGCATCATGCTGTTTAGTGTCCATGTCTTTGTGGGTTTTGGAGGAATTTTGTTGGTGTTATATTTATTTTTATTCCACTATGGTCTGAGAAGGTGCACAGCAGTATTTTGATGTTATAAAATTTGTTTATGCTTGATTTATGGCCAAGGTGTGATTGATCTTGGAGTATGTTTCATGTGGTGATGAGTAGAATGTATAATCTGTGGTTGTTGGGTGGAGTGTTCTGTAGGTATCTATTAAGTTCATTTGGTCAAGCATCAAGGTGAGGTTCTGGATCTCTTTGTTGATTTTTTGCCTCAATGATCTATCTAGGGTTGATAGTAGGGTATTTATGTCCCCAGCTACAACAGTGTTAGAGTCAATATCTTTTTATAGTTTACTTAGTAGTTGCTTTATTAATACTGGTACTCCTGTGTTGGGTGCATATATGTTTAGGGTGGATATTTCTTGTTGATGGATTAAACATTTTATCATTATGTAGTATCCTTTTGTATCCTATTTAATTTTTGATAGCTTAAATGTTGTTTTGTCTGGCATTAAGCTCATGACTCCTGCCTTCTCTTGTGATCCATTCACCTGGAAATTCATTTTCTATCTTCTAACTTTGAGTCTGTGTCTGTCCCTTGTGGTGAGATGTGTTTCCTGGATGCAGCAAATTATTGAGTCATGTTTTTGTTTTTTTTTTTATCCAGTTTGCCATTCTGTGTCTTTTAATGGTGCATTTAGTACATTCACATTCAGGCTAATTATTGAAATGTGAGTGTTTATCCCCATCATGAGGTTCTTATAAAGTTTTTCTTTGTTTGTTTGCTTTCTTTTAACTTTTGGGTTGATGTATGCAAGTTTGCAATTATAATGCATGTTCTATTGATTCTGTATTCTCCTGTTCTCTTGGGAAGTGTGTGGTCATTTTTTTTCTTTCTTCTATGTTTAATGCCTTTTAAATAATCTTCTATAGAGCTGATCTAGAAGCTGCATAATCTCTTAGGGATTGGATGTCTGGAAAGAATTTTAATTCTTTATCATCGATGAAGCTGTACTTGGCTGGGTAGGCAATTCTTGGTTGAAACTGTTTATCTTTGAGGACTTTGAGAATTGGACTCCAATCCCTTCTAGCTTGTAGTGTTTCTGCCATTAAGTCTGCTGCTGTTCTGATTGGTCTTCCTCAGTAGGTAGTCTGATATTTCTCTTTCTGCCTTTAAGATTTTTTCTTCTGTACCTACTTTGTGTAGGTGAATTACTATGTATCTAGGGGTGGGTCTTCTCATTTGATGTCTTGTGGGGATTTTCTGTACCTCTTGTGTTTTGATGGTCACATCTCTAGTGAGATGGGGAAAGTTTTCTTGGATAACCTCCTGGAATACTTGCTCCAAGGTGCTCTTCATTTCCCTTTCTTCTTCATGGATACTAATCAGGCATAGGTTCAGCCTACTAATATAATCATACATCTCTTGGAGGCTTTGCTCTTTCTTTCTTAATTTTCTATGTTTTTTACAGATTTGGTTAATTCCATGTTTTAGTCTTCAAATACTGAGATTCTTCTGCTTGATTAATTTTGCATTCCATGCTTGTCATCTTGTTATTTATTCCCTGGATGTTTTATGGCAAAAATCTCTGTTACAAGTTCTTTCAGTGTTGCCTCTTGTCTTTCTTGAGTCTTATGCACTCTTTCCATCCATTCCCTAATCCCTGTTGTATTCTGGGGCCAGTCATTGTTGACTTCCATTGTTTGGGCTCCTGAATTTTCAGGCGTTTTCTCTTTGGTACACTGGGAATCACCTGTGTTCTTCTGTTGATTTTTCCTCATTTGTGACAGATCTCTTTCTTTTCTCTTTAGTTCCATTATTCAGTGGCAGTGGGAGAGGCTTTCATTTCTGATATTTGTTCAACCCTCTTCTTACCTGATCATGGCCCTGAATTTGTTCTATTTTGAAACAGGGCTGAAGGTGGGAGGCTTTGCTGTCTCTTGTAGTTTTGAGAACCAAATAAGGTGGACAATGGGGAGCTAGAATTCAGAAACAACTTACAAATTACAATGTTCACTGACCACGGTATGGGTTCTGAGACTCATTCCTCACCACCACTCTATATGATGATGCAACAGGTGTGTACCCCCTGAGTCCAAGATACAGTAACAGCCATGAGAACAGAGAAAAGTAGAATGAAATAGGATGGACAAAAATAAATAAAATGAAAAAAACACAGTAAAACAAAAGCAGAAATCAAAGCAAAAA
>CAUYQG010106465.1:0-13566 GCA_963574415.1 Tarsius wallacei
TGTAGTTCCAGCTCCTTGGAAGGCTGAGGCGGAAGGATCGCCGGAGCCCAGCAGGTCGAGGCTGCGGTGGCCGGGAGCGGCCACTGCACTCCAGTCTGGGCGACAGAGTGAGACTCCGACTCAAAAAAAAAAAAAAAAAAAGAAAAAGAAAATTTAGGACAACCCCTTCCGGTCCCCTTCCACTGTGGGAGCTTTTCTGTCCTTTTAATAAATCCCGCTTTCTAAAAAAAAGGAAAGAAAAATAAAATTCCATTCAAGATAACTTTAATTTTTTTAAGCAGCAAAGATATCAGAATAGAGTTGTGGCTTGAAGGAGAGGCATGCTGTAGAAAACTGGGCTTCTAGAAACATCTTCTCAAGGGAACTGAGCCTGGCTTCCTGCTCTTGCTGTATAATGGGACCCGTGGACATTCAGATAAGCATCGAGCGTGGGGTGGTAGTCAATTTTCCCTTCCCTGACCTCTGGTAGGGTTTTAAAAGTATTTATAAAGTACCTTGGAGGATTTATAAAGTATGCCAAGGGATTTAGCACATTGTATATTGTCTCATATTGTAGTCAACCGTTTTTGAAAGTTAATTTCCAGACACCGCAACCAACTTTAAGGCAATGATCCTGCGTTGCCTTCCATTCCCACCTAAGTGTCCAAAGGCTTAAGTTTCCTTTTCCAAGCTGCCCTTATGTAAAGCCCAGTCACGCTCTAGCACATCAGCCAAAGAAATATGAAATTGACATGACACGGGTCGGCCTGTAAACACAAGCACGTGACATATGCAAAACCTAGTGGGATCAAATTTTATCCTTGGGAAATGAGTTGACACCTGTCAAGAGCTGGGAACAGTGCCTGGCGCTCAGTTAGGGGTCAGTAATTTAAAGCTGACACAAGGTGACTAGAGTGAGAGAGAGAAACCAGGAAGTAGAGCACTAAAAAGGCAGAGATGATCGTGCAAGGCAAGAGAGATACAAGGCACTTGCCTTTGAAAAGTGAAAATCAAGCCGGGCTCGGTGGCTCAGCCTGTAATCCCACGCTTTGGGAGGCTGAGGTGAGTGGATTGCCTGAGCCCGCTGGTTCGAGACCCGCCTGGGCCAGCGATACCTCATCTCTACAATAAATCAAAAAATTAGCCGGGCGTGGTAGCGCACGCCTGTAGTTCCAGCTACTTGGAAGGCTGAGGCGGAAGGATCGCTGGATCTCAGTAGGTTGAGGCTGCAGTGGCCAAGAGTGTGCCACGGCACTCCAGTCTGGGCGACAGAGTGAGACTCCAACTCAAAAAAAAAAGAAAACCGTAAATCTGGGAGAGTTTTGCTCAGGGGGAGATATTTAGAATGAGCATAATTTACTCCATTCAGGGGCTGAGAAGGCAGCCTGCCATGTCTGGGCTCTAGCTCAGTGATACAACACTGAGAGAACTAAGGATCTCGGCACTAGTAAGAGCCCTATAGGTCCTCTGGCCCCAGACCCCGTTCTGCAGATAAAGTGACAGGCTCCAAACCACCCAGGGCACTGAGGGCACCCAGGGCACTGAGAGTTGGCTCCAGATTCTGGATCCTCAACCTACCAGGTCAGTGCCTACCAGGTCAGTGCTGTTTTCCCTAATAGCACACCGACTCACAGGACAAAGAACGTGCCAGTTTCCTCCTCTGAAGTTTCTGAGAATGCTAGCTTAGAACAAGAGAGCCCCGTTTTATATACACACACACAGGCACACATTGACACACATATACTGACACCTAGACCCACATGTCAGCCCAAATCAAGGTGAAATCCTTCCTTCATCTTAATGGACAATTTGTACATTCAGAGGGAAGCGGTAGTCAGTGGCTCACACCTGTCATCCCAGCACTTTGGGAGGCTGAGGCGGGAAGATTGCTTGAGGCCAGGAGTTTGAGACCAGCGCGGGCAACATAGAGAAACTCTCATCGTTACGAAATGTATTAAAGAAGAACAAAATCATGAACTCCGCAGCAACCTAGATAGACTTAGAGTCTATAATACTGAGTGATCTTTCACAGAAACAAAGAACTGAGTATTACATGTTCTCATTCATAAGTGGACTTTGAACAACTATCGTAATACTACAAGAAAAGGATTGGCAGTAGCAGGAACCTGCAGGGGGGGTGGGAGAGGCGGGGAGGTGGGATTGGCAGTAGTGGGAATCTGCCTGGGGAAGGGTGTACACACCTCATCAGCAAAGGTACCTGCATAATGAATATTTGTATACCTAACCCTGAATTGTACCCCACATCTTTAAAATAAAAAAATTAAAAGTTAAAAAAAAAACACAGTTAAGGAAAAAAAAAAGTAGCCAGGTATGGTGATGCACCTATGGTTCCCAGCTACTCGAGAGTCTACGGTGGGAGGATTGTTTGAGCCCAGGAGTTCGAGGCTGCAGCAAGCAGCCTAGATGACAGAGCCAGACTCTGTCTCTATAAAAAAAAAAAAAATTTAGATAAGTAAATAAACAATAAAGAGGAAAGTCACTGTGAGTTTGGATGGCTCTCCATCAACCTGGCCCACTCGGCCACTCCTGCACCCATGCATTCAGCATCCAGCAGACACCAGAATGCCTGCAAAACACTGTCCCCTGAGCTGAGTGCCAGGGGTAGAGGGTGACCAAAACCCGACACGGCCTGTCCTCGTGGAGCACGCTGTTCAGAATGCACACGAAGCAGACATCCCACAGATAGTTACTCGAGGAACGCCGCGTCCAATCCCAATGCCGTGATCAGTGCTCTGGAGGACAAGCACCGTGTCCCGGAGTGAATGAACACAGTCCCGTCCACCAAAGACTCCAGGTGACACTGAGGCAGGTGCCTCGCAAACCCTGAGCGACAGCCAGCAGGCAGCAGAATCTCCCCCCAGCTGCTATGAAAGCAGCTTCTAATGAGTTAATGAGCAGCCCAACGACCGAGGGTGGCTGGAGCGGGGAGGGGAGAGGCGGAGGGGTCACGATAATCTGCAGGGCATTAGCAGATGCTTCGGCAGGAAGCTGGGGAAGCTATTTGCCAGTTGGCTGCAGCTTCTGAAAGACCCGGCAGAAGGGTCAATCAGTGTGGCCTTCATCAGTTCAGTGACCATGTTTTTTAATAATAATAATAACAACAACAACAAAGAACACATCATCTAACTGTTTTTCCTTGTATAAATTGACTTGATAAAATAACTTGAACAAGCACAAACATTACATTGAACTTAGTTATACAATGATTCAATTGGCTCTGTTGAAAAAAATACCTTTATATGAGGTCTGGGGCCTGTGTGAACCAGACATTAAGATCTCAGCATTTTAGGCCGGGCATGGTGGCTCAAACCTGTAATCCCAGCACTTTGGGAGGCCAAGGCTAGAGGATTGCCTGAGCCCAGGGTTTGAAACCAGCCTGGGCAAATTGGTGAAACCTCGTCTCTACAATAAATAAATAAACAAAAAAAATAGCGGGGTGTGGTGATGCACACCTGTAGTTCCAGCTGCTTGAAAGGCTGAGGCGGAAGGATTGCCTGAGCCCAGCAAGTGGCAGCTGCAGTGGCCGTGAGCGTGCCACAGCATTCCAGCCTGGGTGACAGAGTGAGACTCCAGCTCAAACAAAACAAAGATCTCAGCGTTTTAGCTTGAGAGAGAGATCTGAAGATTGAAGAGCGACATTCCCTATTTTAATAAGGAAGAAAGGAAGATCCAGAAAGATATGTGACTTGGTTATAGGTCACGTTAATGGCAACCACTTGCTTTGACTCGGGTTCTGGTTAGCCACGAGCATACGATACATCCAATTACATATACAAAAAGCTCTGGACACATTGCTACTGATAAAAGAAAAGCAACCCTCACTCGACTTAGAAAAGTTCAAGCCGGGCTCGGTGGCTCACCCTGTAATCCCACGCTTTGGGAGGCTGAGGTGAGTGGATTGCCTGAGCCTGTGGGTTCGAGACCCGCCTGGGCAACTTGGTGAGATCTCATCTCTACAATAAATAAAAAAATCAGCCGGGCATGGCAGTGCGTGCCTGCAATTCCGGCTACTTGGAAGGCTGAGACGGAAGGATCGCCGGAGCCCAGCGGGTCGAGGCTGCGGTGGCCGGGAGCGGCCACTGCACTCCAGTATGGGCAACAGAGTGAGACTCCAACTCAAAAAAAAAAAAAAAAGAAAAAGAAAAGTTCAAGAAGGCAAGAAAACTATCTGCGTTACTGGGACTGATTATGTATTAACAGGACTCAGGAGAGGCTCCCACTAGAATGGTTTGCGCATTATCAGGGAAAACAATTGATGCAGACTAAAACACATCAAATATGTTAAAAGTCATGAGTTCAAAACGATAGCAAACAAACAAAAACAAGGATAACCAACAACAGCAAAAACAGAAAGTTCCTTTGGGAGGATGCCTGGGGACCAACTCTGTAGTTTAAAACTGATTTAAAAAGAAAGAAGCATTTTGCTGCCACTAAAAACTGTAGATCAAAGTAAATAAATAGGTAATGAGAGGAAATTTCTTTTCATAGAGGCATCCCACTGATAAATGGAGAGGAAATGATAGAATTGGGATGCCACCCTTTTATCAAGCCTAATGAAATAATAGGTCTAGGAAGTGTTGGTCAGTGGCTGCTCATGTCCAGACGATGCCTCCTAATGGAAGTCCACGTTCCCCCCTGCCTGTGAGCTATTCTTGCCAAGAATTCCAACTGGGTTGGCCAGTGCTTCTGATGGCTCAGCATTCTCACAGACATGGCCTTTGTCCTGGCCCCAGCGGTTCTCACTTGCTGTTTTGCAATCATCTCCAAACTGATTCTCCGGCATCTCACGGCCCTCCAGTCTCCTCGCCTCAAACCACTGGAATGATCCATGTTAAATATGTACCTATCTGCAGCTCTCCTCTACTCCAACTGTGGGTGAATTTATGTCTTCCCCCAAAATATCTGTTCAGGTCCTAATCCCTCGTCTCTACGAATGTGACCTCATTTGGAATAGGCTCTTTACAGATATTATGAAGTCAAGATGCGGCCATACTCTCTATCCAAAATAAGATAAATGCTAAAAAAAAAAAAAAAAAAAGGCCATACTGGATTAGGGAGGATATTAATCGATGCCTGGTGTCCTTATTAAAAAGAAATTTAGACACAGAAACACAGAGGGAAGATGGCCATGTGAAGATGCAGGTAGAAATTGGAGTCATTCATCCAGAAAGCAAGAAATGCCAGGGATTGCCAGCAGGCACCAGAAGTTAGGAGAGCAGACTTTCCAGCTCATCTTCGGGGAATCCCTTCCTCACACCCTACGGCATCTACACCAGACCAACTGCACTTCCTCAAGGGAGCCAGGCTCTTGCATACTCCTGACCTTTGCACATCTTGTTCCCCGGGCCTACAATTTCTGTCATCCTCTCCTACTATTCAGATGCCCCTGGTCTTTGAAAATTTAGCTTTCAGCCGGGCTCGGTGGCTCAGCCTGTAATCCCGCGCCTTGGGAGGCTGAGGTGAGTGGATTGCCTGAGCCCGTGGGTTCGAGACCCGCCCGGGCAACCTGGCGAGACCTCATCTCTACATAAATCAAAAAAATCGGCTGGGCATGGTGGCCCGTGCCTGTAGTTCCAGCTACTTGGAAGGCTGAGAGGGAAGGATCGCCGGAGCCCAGCAGGTTGAGGCTGCGGTGGCCGGGAGCGGCTGCTGCACTCCAGCCTGGGTGACAGAGTGAGACTCCAACTCAAAAAAAAAAAGAAAAGAAAAGAAAAAGAAAATTTAGCTTTCCTCCTGAGCAGAATTAAAGTCTTTAAGGGACCCCAAAGTGCTCGTACCCACCACTTCCTTTGTGTTTGCCAGGCAGTTTTTCAGTGGATCCCCGCCAGGCATGAGCTCTGCCGTAACAGGGAGAGCATCTTACTCTTTCCACAAACCCAGTATCCAGCAGAGTAATAATAATCTTAATATGAATTAGTATCATTAACAATATTCAACCACTAATGGAATCGAGTGATTCCTAAGATCCAAACACTGTTCTAAACCTTTTCCATCTGTTGACTCAGTTAATTCACACAATTTTGAATGCTTATCTCCATCTTATAGGTGAGAAAACAGAGGCACAAATGTTAAGAGACTTGTTATCATATGTGATGCTGGTCACACACGATAAATAGCTGAGGCACGATTCAGGGCCAGCTGAGACCCAGAGCTCCGGCTCTTAGCCGCTGTGCCTCTCCAGACTTGGAGCCTTGTAGGTGGCCAGGAGATTGGATGGGGGTGGAGAATAGGAGGTGGGGATAAACAAATGAATGAATACGTAAAACTTCTCTTCATAGGTTAACACGTAAATCTAACCAATCCATGGTTCTCTTTGGTCTTCCAAGTCACCAGGTACAAACCCCAGAGTTGGAAGCCCCACCCGAGAGTGTGTGTGAGCGACTGGCATGGGAACCCAGTGGTTTCTATGTGATCTGCGATTCACCCGTGTATGGACCCAATTGCTGAAATTGACTTTTTATCCACAGTGCTGTCTTCCAGATTCCCAGTGGCCCTGCTCCTGACTCCCCAATGTTGACCTCTGGCACCTTCTTTTTGCCTTCCTGCCCTTAGCAACTGTTCGGTACCTTGCGGAGGTGCCATCTACTTCATTCTGACCTAATTCAGCCATGTTCATTTTCATTTTAGCTTTCAGCAGGGTCCTGGCCAGCTCTATTAGCTTGGCGTAGTCTCACAGCAACAGATGCACATTTTAAAGTTCTAGTAAGTGTTACAAAATTAAAACACAATTAGCCACCTACCACCCACTAACCCCCCAACAATAGCCCTTGGGGAAGTACCAGTGGGCGTGGTTTTTTTTGTTTGTTTGTTTTTGTTTTGCTTTTGCTCTTTACTCTTTTTTTTAATGGTTACACCACACATATCACAAAATTTACCACTAATGACATGCAGTACATTGACAACGTTGTGTAGCCATCACCACTATCTAGCTCTGGGATATTTCCATCACTCCTAAAGGAAACCCTGCATCCATGAAGCAGTCACTCTCCATTTTCCACTCTCCCCTGCCCCTGGTAACCACCATCTGCTTTCTGTCTCTATGGACTTGCTTATTTTGAATATTTCATGTAAATGAAGTCATGCAATATGAGACCTGATGTGTCTGGCTTCTTTCACTGAGCATGTTTTCAAGGTTCATTCAGGTTGTAGCGTGCATCAGGATTTCATTTCTTTGACTGCTGAGTAATATTCTGTTATATGGACAGACCACACTTTGTTTTTCTCTTCACCAGAAAATGGACACTTGTGTTGTTTCCACCTTTGGTCTGTTGTGAAGCGT
Organism: Tarsius wallacei; assembly: GCA_963574415.1. Taxonomy (NCBI): domain Eukaryota; kingdom Metazoa; phylum Chordata; class Mammalia; order Primates; family Tarsiidae; genus Tarsius; species Tarsius wallacei. Next base: position 7,280 of record CAUYQG010106465.1, read on the forward strand.
GCTGCTCTGAACCACGTGCAAGTGTTCCTTGAACATCTGTTTTCGATTCTTTGGGGGATACTCCCAGAAGTCGAACAGCTCTAAGCGGGTAACGGTATGTTTACACTACGGAGGAAGAGCCAAACTGTTTTCTACAGTGGCTCCCACTTCACAGTCCCGCCAGCAATGTGAGAAGGCTCCAAGTTCTCCACATCCTCACCAACTCTTATTTTCCTTTTTGAAAAAATTACAACCCTCCTAGTGGGTGAAACGTAGAGTCTTTTTAAAGCACAAATATGATCCTAGCAGTGCTGCTCCAAGTTTTACATACCATGCATCTTTGGGGGATCTTGTGAGGACATAGATTCTGATGCAGTCTTCCAGAGTGGGATCTGAAATTTTGCATTTTTCACAGTCTCCCAAGAGATGCTGATTCTGCTGGTGTACTAGATTCGCTCAGTGGTAGAGATCACGGGAAGGTAAGTCACCTGCTTGAAGCCCTCCAGTTGCTGCACACTGCAATTAGAATATATTTCAAACTCTGTATCATGTTTAGAAGGCCCATGCCGATCCTTCCAGCCTCCTCTTCTGCCGTCGTCCCACTTCTGAAGACATTTCAGTCATTCAGGGCATCTCTCGACTCTTTGAACATGCCATGGCTTTCCACTACCGTGGCACTTGTGCCCTCTGCCTGGGATTTTCTGCCCCTTAATCCTCACTTGGCTGCCTCTTCAGACCCCAAGCCTCAACTCAAATGTCTCCCCCATAGAAAGGATTCCCAGAGCCCTCTACCTAAAGGCATGATACCCCTGCCCATCCAAACTCATCTCTATCCCATCTCTCTGTTGTTTGTTTTTTGTTTTTACAGCACCTATCAATATCACAATCCGAAATTTTATTTTTAAAAAATTGTTGATAGCCTTATCGTCTCTCTCTCTCCCCCACTGGCATGAAAAACACTGTGATCCAAACACTGAATCTTTTTCCTTCATTGCTGTACCCCTAGTGCTTAGAACAGTGCTAGGTGTTGTTCATATAAGTGCACAATAAATGCTTACTGAATGAATGAATGAATGACTTGATCACAGTTTCAAGCCTTTTCTCTTGCATGTCTCCTTGGTTTTCAGATATAACCAGAGAAGATTGTCAATTATCAGCAGAATCATAGACATGAAGCACCTTCCCGTGGACTTCCAGGCTATTTAAACAGCCATCAGACACCACACCTGCTACAGCGTATGTCAGCCTCTCAATTGGCTTACTCATCGTCTCTGCTCCCAGATCTACTTTCCCAGGGAGTGCTTTTACATGTGTTTACAAACACTCAGAGAAAGGAAAATACCATATCCCCCTTCTCTGTGCCGCTACCACTTCCCTTTGTAAACACACATAGTTATGTGAACATCTCGGATGAGTTCCTTGCCCCATCTGTTAGGCATCACATTGTCCTGACTCGCCGTGCCTCACTATACAAGGAGGCGTTTTCCATCTCCCTCCGTGAAGTTCGTATTGCATTTTCTCTTTTTGCCTTTGGGTCTGAAGACTCTAAGTTTCTTCCAGACCTTGTATGAGGCTCTGCCCTGCTTCTCATTCGGTTATCTTATCTGAGTTTCAACCCCCAGAACATTTTGAACTTTAGATCCATTCGATGTCAACATTGAGTGTTCATTTCTTTATCATTAAAACAGTTACCTAAAGCAGTTTGGAGACCTCTCAAAGAACTAAAAATAGGATTTACCACTAAACCAGCTATCCCACTACTGGATATGTATGTACCCAAAGGAACATAAGTCATACTACACAGCCTTAAAAAAGAATGAAATCATGTCCTTTGCAGCTGGGGGCCATTATTCTAAGCGACTTAACCCAGAATCTGAAAACTAAATGCCACATGTTCTCACTTTTAAGTGAGAGCTGAACACTGGGTACACAGGGACATGAAGATGGGAACAACAGACACTGGGGACTCCTAAAGTGGGGAGGGAGGTGGGCAAGGATTGAAAAACTACCTGTTGTAATCCTAGCACTTTGGGAGGCCCAGGCGAGTGCCTGAGCCCACGGGTTCGAGACCCGCCCGGGCAACTTGGCGAGACCTCGTCTCCACAATAAATCAGAAATTAGTTGGGCGTGGTAGCGCGCACCTGTAGTTCCGGCTACTTGGAAGGCTGAGGCGAAAGGATCACTAAAGCCCAGCAGGTCGAGGCTGCGGTGGCCGGGAGCATGCCACAGCACTCACTGTCTCGGCGACAGTGAGATTCCAACTCAAAAACAAAAAAAACCTATCTGTTGGTATCACCATTAGGGTGATGGATTCAGTAGAAGTCAAAATCTCACCATCACACAATAAACCCATGTAACAAACCTGCAGGTATACCCCCTCAATCTAAAATAAAATAAAAGCCGGGCTCGGTGGCGCAGCCTGTAATCCCGTGCCTTGGGAGGCTGAGGTGAGTGGATTGCCTGAGCCCGTGGGTTCGAGGCCCGCCTGGGCAACTTGGCGAGACCTCATCTCTACAATAAATCAAAAATGAGCTGGGCGTGGTCGCGCGCGCCTGAAGTTCAGCTACTTGGAAGGCTGAGGCGGACGGATCCCCGGAGCCCAGCACGTCGAGGCTGCGGTGGCCGGGAGCGGCCACTGCACTCCAATCTGCACGACAGTGTGAGACTCCAACTCAAAAAAATAAAATAAAATAAAATAAAAGATAAAAATAAAAAGAGGTCACAGTAAAAAATAGTTTCTAAATAATCATCCAACCTCCACAGATTCAGATCCCTTCTGCTTTTATGCCTCTGTTTCAAATAATTTGAAAGCTGTCCTTTTCCAATTTTGTTTCACGCTTAAAATGAGTGGTCTCTTTCCATTTCCTGTCATCTAAACCTGATCAGTTTTGGATCACTTTCCTTACTTACACCCTCAAATCTCTTAAGTTAGCTCAAGAGGGCATGCACCCTGTCAGATGCTGAGAACACCAACATGCTGGGCTTATTTTCCTGGGTAAGAGGTCGTAGTAAACCTTTGCCAAAATGTCTTCTTTTCTCTTTATCCTTTTCGACCTTAACCCAGAAGCTCACTACCCATTGTTTTTCATCTGATTTGGTGATCAAAAACTAAAAATGTGCCCTGGTGATGTTTCCTAAACACCTTACTTCTAGTGCTGTGTTTTAGCCAACTGCATATCAGCCTTGGTGATAAATCCTAATTTCTATATCCTCTTTCTTGTCATTGAATATCCAAGAATGGACTGCACCCAGTGCTGCTTGCAGTGTTATTGCACTTTTCTGCTGGCTTACCTGCATCCTGCATAGTGCTCACCTCAAAACAGATCCCTAGTCTGTGTTTAGAGACTGCTGAATGAGTATACCATGATGTCCTTACCTCACAAGCCAAGGGACACAATACCCAGGCCTGGGAGACTATTAATGAATGTGGAACGTGGGTCAATAAGTGTTCAAAGATGGGAAATGAAAATGGCCCAGAGTGGTAAAAAGCTTCATGGAGAATGCAGGATCCAAGTTTGGCCACTAAAATAGAGAGACAGATAAGCACGCAGAAAGGACTAGGACACTCGAATTTTCCACTCTGTCCCTCTCAAGTTTTCCTATGGGGATGCCTTTGTTTTTCTTTCCATCTTATCGTAGCATCTCTGTCCTTGGGTCACCTGCACTCTTCTCTTCCACCCTTACCAAACCTGGTCTAAAATCCTCTCATAGTGCTTCTCTGTGCTACCTTTTCTTATTTTTTTTTCAGTCCCGCATGGAGTATCAAAGACTCTGATGGACAATACCACTTCTGTCTCCTCTTCCGAAAGATCCCTTGGGCCACTCTCCCAGCCTACTGTGGTAACTGAGGTTGCCCCTCAGAAAAAAAACCAGGTTGCAGGGTAATTAGGTCATAGGAAGCACTGAAACCGAGGGATTCAGCTGAAAGACTAGGCCGAAATTCATAAATAAAGATTGGCCTGGCTTGAACCCACAATAGGCTAATTTTAGGTCTGTAGGTTTGGTCTAGCAGAACAGAGACAATTATATCCTTTCCCCAGATATTTTTCCGCCGCTGGCTTTCTGAAGCATTTATTTTCCATCACTGAATCATTCAACAGCAATAGAATCGTTATGTCCATTTCTCTGGCTCTAACAGGTTTGGGAGCCAGTTACCTTTCCCAGTTCATTAACCGACTGGCCTTCGCATTAATGGCCCCTCCATCGGGGGTTGCCTTGGAGACAAAGCTTCCTGTGGGTAATCCAAGATTATGTAGTTCTTTGTCCTACATGTGACCCTTAATTACTTGCTAAATTAGAATGGTTTTCTGAAAATCACAAGCGGAGGTTAATATGTTCTTCCAGAGCTGGTCAAGCTAAGATGACACTGAATTCACAGGGAATTCAAGTTACATGATCCCTGAAGGCGTCTCTTTGAGCAAGAAGATGAACTCTCCCCCTGGGAGGCATTGCCCCCCCCCCACAAAGCCCCTGTCACTCACTGTCCCTCTGCCTGCTTTTCTAGTTGTGGTTTAATCTTCTCAGGACAATTCGCTATGTCAATATTGAGCAGATTCATTCTGCTGTAGGATCCTGCAACCATTTGTCTTTGATAACTAGCTGCTTTAAATTTAAGTACATATTTGTATCATAATTGCAGGTTTTTACTCTCCATTTGCACAATTACAAGGCTTCCTGTACCAATGTGGGACAAGCGAGGGTACTGAAGAAACTATTTAAAAACAAAGTAAACACTTTTGGTTAAAAAACAAAAAAACAGTTTGAGCACTAGATTGTCCTAACATTTTATAGGCCTCAAAGGGAGATTAGTGAGAAGGAGGGACTCCTAGAATGCACCTAATGAGATGCCTCTTTGAATTCTTTTTGGAAGCAAGTACCATATAGATAATGCAGGTATTGAACGAGAATTATCATTAGCAATCGTAAATTTAGCATGACTAGATATTTCGTCATTAGATTATAATGAAACTATTGAGTAGAATTCCAGAAGGGAAAACAACAACAACAACAAAACACCCGTCTTAAAGTTTAAAATATTATGAATAGTTCTCTTTACTAAGAATAGTGAAGAGCCTGGAATCTCGCATGCATCTTTCCAAAAGCGTTTAGGACACTGAATGGAACCGACTCGTGTGAGAAATAAACATCATTGGTGATTCAACAACTCAAATCATTCATTCAGATTGCTGATGCAGGGGTTGGCTGATGGCTACAAACCTATTCAGTGAGGATGCTTGACTGGTGACATACAGAGCTTTGAGTATTTGTGATAAATTTCTCAACTGTGTGGCACCTTTAAAAATATTTGATCATCTACTGTACATAAGGTGTCATGCAGCCCTCATTTGGTTAAACTATAGTCACCTAAGTAGAAATTAGCAGAGAAGTCCAATGAAAATCATCTTACTACATTTAGTCACATCTTAATTACATAAGAGAAGCACCAGAAAATTGACTTTGACTATGGTATACTTACACTAGCATCAGATGAATTTCTTTCAGAGGGTAATTTGACAAATCTCGGAGTGGTTATTAAGGAAAACTGAGATTGTCTTTGACAATGTCTTAAAGTAGTATCATTCAGCATTTTCTGAAGCATGTTCCACAAGATAGAAGCCCTACAGCATATTAATAAGTGTTATGCAAAAAGAATTCTGTGATCAAATAACCTTGGGAAATGTGTCAAAAAAAACTTAATTTAAAAAAAAATTAATTAGGCTTCACCATGTCAGAGCTTCTATGAGTTTTTAACAGTCAAATGTGCATTATGAAAATCCAAGTCTCTTAAGTGTTTTTGCTTATGGAATTCTTCATAGTGCCTCACAGCATCTCTTGGAATCAGCGAGTTCTAAGGAGCACCCTTTCACCCTTTGGGAAACATCTCTATATTTTTCTTAGCCTGCTTAGGCTAAGAGATGCAGATACGACCAACAAAAAAAATTGATGAATCAAACAGCCCATTATTACACACTTAAAACATAACTTTTTTCCCACTTTTTTCATTTAATTTTTTTTAAATTATAAAGATGTAGAGTACAATTCAGGGTTAGGTATACAAATGCTGATTATGCAGGTACCCTTGTTGATGAGGTATGCCCCTCCCTCCCCTAGCAGTTTCCCTCAACTGCCAATCCCACACCTGTCCCCTGACAGTTTCCCACTACTGTCAATCCCTTTCTTATAGTATTATAATTGTTCGAGGTCCGCTTATGAGTGAGAACATATGGTACTCTGTTCTTTGTTTCTGTGATAGATCACTGAGTATGATCGACTCCAAATTCATCAAAATTGCTGCGAAGTCCATATGT
>CAUYQG010106466.1:0-20619 GCA_963574415.1 Tarsius wallacei
GGATGGGATTAATGGTGGTGGGTATCTATCTGAGGATGGGGAGACACCTCTTATCAACAAGGGTACCTGAACGAAATATTTTTGTATGCCTAACCCCTAACTGTACCCCACAATAACATAATAAAAGAAAAGAAAAGAAAAGAAAAGAAAAAAAAAAAAAAAAGATGTGAGAAGACTATTTTGTTTGGTTTTGAATAGCATATCTCTGGAAGGATGCAAAAGAAAAATGAAATACTGCCTCTAAAGAAGAGAAGAAGGTGGGTTGGGGACAGAGGAAAGGAGATTTTTATTGTAGGCTCTTAGATGTAGAGTGAAAAAAAGACCAGTTTACAACCCAATGTTATTATATAGAGAACCCTTTTGTCTCTCAAACGTGAGCAGGTTTGTATGATAAACTATATGGTCAACCTATTTATATACCTTGTAGATTTAGTAATATGTAAATGTATTACCTCTTCAAAAAATAAAACATTAAGTATAATACAGTGCCTTTTGACAACAATGCAAGAGCATTTTCTCTCTGTTTAATTATTTGTGTTTCCTTAGTTTTTAAAGGGGGAGATAAATATCTAAAAAGCAATGCTTGTAAACTTGATTTAATCCATCCTGCACACTTGGGCCAAATTAATTTTATGAAGTTCAGCTTTCATCATGTCATTCCCCTTCTGAAAAACCTCCTTAACTTCACTGAAAGCAAACAACGTCCCAACTTCTTTGCTTGACCTTAAAGACTTTGCAAAGTGTGGCATCAATCAACCTTCCCATGATGCTCTGAACCCTTAACTCCCAGCTCTTGGTAACTTGTCTTTCGCTTTTCCCTAGGTACACCTGATTCCTTCCTGCTCCTCTATGTCTTCCACTCTGTGAGTTTCTCTGGGAATGTATCAATCCACCTAAATCTCTCCGTCTTTCAATGTACAATGCAACTCAAGTCCCACCACTTCTGTGAAGTCTTACCCTGACCCACATTTATATTTTACTTCTTCAAATTATAATAAGAACTCCTCTCCAACAGATTCCACACAAGCTATAAATAGATTTTGAAGATTGTATTAAGTTTTTTTAAATTTTTGAAGAGAACTTATTTTACTGGGTACTAGGACATAGAATTGAATAAAAGGCTATCCCTACCCTGCAAGTTCTCACAGAAACATCTAGCAACTGCCACCATACCAAGTTGCCCTCACACATCTGCCACACACAGACGCTTGCAAAAAAAACTGTCTTCATTGTCAACATCACTTACACAGAAATACACATTCTTTTGCTCTCTCTCTCTCTCTGTCTATCTCTGTGTGTGTGTGTCTCTGTCTATTTCTCTTTGTCTCTTTGTGTGTGTGTGTGTCTCTCTCTCTCTCTCTCTCTCTCTCTTTGTCTGTCTGTCTCTCTTCCTCTCTCTCTCTCTCTCTCTCTCTCTCTCTCGTCCCCTCCCCCAATGCCCCAGCCCCAAGCCTCTAGGATCATAAAACTCATGGGCTTTCAAAAGTTGTTTATTCTTGAGAAAAAGTTAGAGATCCTCTATAGTTCTGTATCTTTTAGTCCTCTGTATTATCTGCTGTATAACATACCACTTATTTTTACGCAGTTTTCTATTATCTTCTAATTTTTCCATGAATATATGTCTAATCTAGTCAACAAAATTGTTACTCATGGAGTGACTCATTATGGTACCTAATACAATACTATACACATATGGTTACTATATCAGTGTTCACTGATTGATCAGTATAATTCTTCTTGATGTCTAAGTGTGCCATAATTGATAGCTGAATTATTATATTATGTAGAACACAGATCACATGTATGGGTCATTTACTTTCCAGAATCTCTTATGCTCACTGAGTATATTCCCAATCACCTCATATTCACTATGCATAAAAGATGATAGATAGATGAATATCCCCTTTTGAGTAGTTTAGCGTAGAGCCATGAACATGAAAAAAAACCAAGGGAATGTGATTTTGTTCAAAACACAAGATTGTAAATTAAGCATAATATACAGACCTTAATAAGTCACTAACTTTTGTTTGAGTCTATGAAAAAATACCTATTTCCAATGGAAAAGGATTTTTAATAATAATACCTCCCATAACCATTTCCAAGTGTGGCCCATAAACCATCTCTATCAGAAGCACTTGGGCCCATCATTAAACATGCATATTTGTGGGCTCTGCTCTGCCCACAAATCAGTATCTCTGAGGGGGAAGCTCAGAAATCTGCAGATATACTTATCAATTACTGACTCTTATGTGTCCTACCTTATATACAACTTCATGCTTTTATATTTTATAAAAGACATTTTATTTGCTCTTTATACTGTCTTTTACAGGAGGTATGTAAGCTTTACTTCCATGTGAATGCTCCACTGAAACACAAGTTATGATATATTCAAAATCATATAGCATAGTGCCAGGTATTGATTTATTCATTCATTCAACTTGTATTTATTGAGTGTTTACTAAGGCTCTGTTTTATGCATAGAGACACAGCAGTGACCAAAGCAAAGATCATGGTCTTTCTCATGAGGTTTATATTCTCTCTACCTGGGCCTATTTTAGGCAGTCAGTAAACATTACAAAGAAGTGACTTAGAGCCAAGTCTCCAGACTCAGTTGAGTGCTTTCTCACCATCCCATATGGTCTAGTCACTGCACGTTAACAAATATCAAGGAGCATGTAGAAGCAAAATGCAAATACAATAGACATCAGGATTTATTCTGCAGGCATCATGCAGAGTGGAAAGAATACAAACTACAGGAGTAGAGCAGACCTAGGTTCAAAGTCTGACTTTAGCACTTTACATACTGGGCACTCTGGGCAAGTTATTTAAACCTGAGCTTCAATTATAGTATTTAACAATACCTACCTGGAAGCATCAATGTGAGGATCAAAAGAATAAAAACATATGTAAAACATCTAGCATGGGCCTCGCACAGTGTAGGTACTCAAAATCGGTTCTCTTTTTCTCCACAGTCAAATATAAATTTCATCTGACAACACCACAGCATACCTATAGGACTAGATTTTAGACTTAGTGGAGGTCAACAATAATTAGTTTGCCTTAAATCTCATCATCATCAAGACTGCTTTCATAAATTTTATCCCATATTATACATTTAGATATGCCCCCTTTTGGATAAAAACAGCAATATTATGGCAATACAGAAAAAGCAAATGTTCTGAGATTTTTCATGATAATACTAATTTCTAGCAAGGAGATATGAGCTCATCATTAAAATATATTTATATCTAAAATGTGTCTTCACAACTCATAAAACTATTAAGAAATATAAATTAACATTGTAAAGATGTCCATTCTACCAAAGGCAATCTACAGATTCAACGTAATATGCATTAAATTATCAACATCATTCTCCTCCGACCTGGAAATGACAATACAGAAATTCATATTGAAAAATAAAAGACCATGAATAGTCAAAGCAATTCCTAGCAAAAGAAACAAAGGGGAAGGTATCATACTCTCACTATTAAGCTACAATAATCAAAACAGCCTGGTATTAGAACAAGAGCAGGCATATAGACCAATGGAACAGGATAGAGATTCCAGAAGCAAAACCTCAATTTCTCAACGCTCATCTTCGTCAAAGTCTCCAGCAACAACCACTGGGGAAAGAGAACCTATTCAGTAAATGGTGCTGGGTAAACTAGCTGACCAAATGCAGAAGGTTGAAACAAGACCGCTACCTATCACCATACACAAAAATCAGCTCTACGTGGATCAAAGACCTAAATGTAAAACCTCAAACTATAGAGTCCTAGAAGAAAACATAAGAAACATTCTTAGGCACACTGGAGTAGGCAAACAATTTTTTTTTAAAGATTCGGGGTACAATTCAGGGTTAGGTATACAAACATTGATTATGTAGGTACCCTTGTTGATGTGGTGTTTCCCTCCCTCCCCTGGCAGTTTCCCTCAACTGTCAATCCCACTCTCCCTCCCCTGGCAAATTCCCACTACTGCCAAGCCCTTTCTTATACTATTATGATAATTGTTCAAGGTCTGCTTATAAGTGAGAACATATGGCACTCTGTTCTTTGTTTCTGTGATAGATTCCTGGGTATGATAGACTCTAAATCCATCCAAGTTTCTGTGAAGTCCATGTTTGTCCTTCTTTATAGCTGCATAATATTCCATCATGTAATGTACCACATTTTTTTAATCCAGTCCACCTTCAATGGGACTGCATTGTAATTTCCAGGTCTGAGAAGAATGATGTTGGTAATTTAATGGGTATTGCATTGAATCTGTAGATTGCCTTTGGTAGGATGGACATTTTAACAATGTTGACTCTTCCTATCCATGAGCATGGAATATTGTTCCATTTGTTTGTGTCTTCTTGGATTTCTTTGAGCAGTGTTTTATAGTTCTCATTGTAAAGGTCTTTCACTTCTCTGGTTAGGGAAAGAATCAGTCAGTAAAGCAAAACAGAGTCAGAGTAAAAAGAAAGCATGGAAGGATATGTTCAAACTGGGTCTTCAACAGGTTTCAGGGGTTACTAGAGTCACTATCTGGAAATCCTCTTTGTCATCACAAAACCAGATGTCTAACATAGAATTAACCTGATCTGTAAAAACCACAGAAAGAAGACTCAGAAAGAAAGAACAAAGCTGACAAGAGATGTGCAACTATATCAAGAGGCCGAACCTTGGAGCAAGTATTCCAGAGGGACTCAAATCATTCTGCAAAAAAGATACCAGCACACGCACGTATATTGCAGCTCTATTCACAATAGCTAAAACATGGAAGCAACCACAATAGCTAAAACATGCCCATCAAAGCTGGACTGGATTTTTAAGATGTGGTACATATACACAATGGAATATTATGCAGCCATAAAGAAGGACAAACATATGGATTTCACAGAAACATATGGATTTCGCATCAACAGCTGCTTTGAAATTGATAAAAATAAGTAAATCTCATCACCAGGAAATTGAGGTGAAGAAAAAAATTGATTAATAAATAAATAAAATGTTTAAAAATAAGAGAAGTAAAAGCTATAAAAAAGAAACCTTAAGATCATTCTGTCTCAGTTTATCCTAACACGGCAGAAATATTTCCTGAAGAATTAACTAAAGAAAGTGATTCAGGGAAAGAATACCTACTGGAACAAGTTATTTAAGTCTACCAATCCAGTTTATCTTGAAATGGATGTCTTTTAGTACTTTTATTGAGTAGGCTTTCACACTTTTTTTTTACTTTATTTAATACCACTTATATTGTTTTTCCCAAGAGTCAATTTTTTTTTACCTAACCAACCACATTTTGGCCAACTATATACTTTTTAGAAACTTCCCAATCCACCATTAATGGAGAGGGATTTGTATAAAATCAAATAATTATTTCACTGTCACAATCTAAAGCATATGACAAATTAGGCACAACTACACATGAGGCTTTAAGTACCAAATTTTCAAAAATATTAATTACTTAAAATGGTCCAGAAGGAAAAAGAAACCCTCTGCTATGTATACATGGCAAATGAAGACACTCTAGTAGAAAATAACATCTGTGGTCTAGTTTAGTCAGCACTTCTATTTCAAAGAAGGAATATTCCTTACTCACACAAAAGTACCTATATTGAATAACATAATTATGAAAACTGTGTTCATTACCTGATTTATCACTTCTTGCTGAAAATATTCCTCTTTTCCATGGAGCCAAATGGATGTTTAGCCTCAAGTATATTTGTAATGAACAGTTCTGTTTTACTTTAATAAGTCATTCATTTTCCCTGGTATCTTTCTAAAATTAACTCGTTTAATCCTATGGCTTAGTGAAGAGTAAAATTCCTTTGGAATACGTAAGGGGAAAATATTATGAATATTCTAAAGAAGGATACCTACCTCCGGTCCAGTGATGTGCATCAGACCAGAAACAGCAGAAGCAACAGCATCATAACCAGCTCTTTGAGAAATCGGACCTGTCTGACCATACCCTAAAACGAGGATAGACATATTAAGCATCACGCAGGGTGTGTTAAAATCATCATACAATTGTGTGTTAAAACTACTTGTATCCAGAATCCCTACAGCATTTTGATACTAGTATATCACTATCTCTTGAAGAAGGTAGTAAGATTTAATTACAATGTTCTACTCCAGAAAGTCAAAAACTGCTGACTTATAGGCCAGATCCCACCTGCATGAGTGTTCTGTTTGGCCTACAGAGTGTTTGAGATGATTTTATTTAGTTGCCAACATTTAAAAATCAGGAGATAGCACACAAAATGCAAATTACTGGCTTATCTTGAAAAAAAAAAAAAGACTAAACTAAAGTGAGTAATGATCACTAATTAATCTACCCAAATGCATTTCACACCAAAAATGGTCTCTGTCAGAAATAAAAGTATGTAAACCAAAACCCACAAATAAAACTATCACTTTTTCTTTTCTTTTTTTTTTTTTTTGAGTTGGAGTCCCACTCTTGTCGCCCAGGCTGGAGTGTAGTGGCACGCTCACGGCCACCACAGCCTCGACCTGCTGGGCTTAGGCGAACCTTTTGCCTCAGCCTTCCAAGTAGCTGGAACTATAGATGCATGCCACCATACCCAGTTACTATTACTTATTTTAAGAAATTAAAATCGTTCAAGAATAAATTATATTTATCATTAATGATGACAGAAAAGGTGTCAAAATATGTCTCTCCTTATGTTTTACCATAGAAAATGTCAAATAAATAAAAATAGATAAAACAAATAATAAGCAAACTTTAATAATTATTTATTCACAGCATACCACTGCACTCCAGCTTGAGCGACAGAGTGAGACTCCAACTCAAAAATAAAGAAAAGTAAAAATGGAATATGAAGAAAGCATAAAAGGAAATAAACTATAAGTCAACATACTTCACACAGAAATACAGAAATCAATGCCAAGCTTTAGAGAACGAATTCCAGGGCTACTTTGCTGCTCTGACGGGCACCCTAATCTAGGCTTCCTGTCTTCAGCACAATGGTTTTCAAACCATAGGTAGTGCCCAGCAAAAAACAGGCCTCCTGGTGTACAGAGTAGCAGCCACCACAGGTAGGAAAGTCCTATGCTCTGTAAACCACCTGTTAGCTCAGCAGGAAGTCAAAAGAAGGAATTCACTTTCAGTCCACTGTAGGTAGGGAAAATCAGGTATTTCTGGGCAGGACCCCAAATCCCTTAGGTGGAAGAAACCAAGGCCCCTCAGTATCGGTATAACTCTAAATGGAGTCTTCTAAATAAAGGCCTGCAGGGAAACATTCTCAGAAAAACAAACAACTTACTAAATAAAAGTGCACCACATGTTTGCATTCTGATAGAAATTATTTTTTTGTTCACAAGAGGGAGGCACAAATATCCTAATTACTTTAAATTACAACGTTCAAGTATTTCTATTAAAGAGAAATATAAATAGTTACTCTCATTAGAAGTAGAATAGTAGAGTGAAAAAGAGGAGTGTTAGGACTGAAAAAAATCAGGATGCAAATTACAGCTCTGCCAACTATTAAATCTTTGACAATTTATTTTATCTCTCTGAGCCTCAATGTCTTCATCTGTAAATTGGTAATATTCACATTTATGTCACATAATTCTTATGAAGATTTAATCTGATAAGACAGCATAAGCAAAATACATTTTCTATAGAGAATTAAATATACATAGTTACTAAATATGCATTAATCAACATGCTAATAATATACAAGCTTACCTTTTCCATAAAATATTGAGAATAACAAAAAAGAAAACTGCCTTGAGTTAGTAAAAATGATGAGAATAGACATTCTAAGCTTTTAAATTATATTGTTTTGCTGGACACAGTGGCTCATACCTATAATCCCAGTACTTTGGGACACTGAGGTAAGAGGACTGCTTGAGCCTAGGAGATTAAGAACAGCTTGGGCAACATAGTGATACCTTGTCTCTACACAAATAAAAAAATCAGCCAGTTGTAGCAGCACATAACTGTAGTCCCAGCTACTCAGGAGGCTGAGGCAGGAGGATTGCCTGAACCTAGGAGATAGAGGCTGCATTAAGCCATGATCATACCACTGCTCTCCAGCCTGGGTGACAGAGTGAGATTCAGACTCAAAAATAAATAAATAAATAAATAGAAATAAATTATGTTGTTTAATAACCCATAAAATGGAAACATTTTGTACTTGGAACCTTGCATTTGTTCATTATAGAGAAGCTGACAATAATGATATATAAGCGCATATATATATATATATATATATATATTTCTGCAATAGGAATCAAAAATTATTCAGTCTTTTCAACTTATTCTGACCTTAATTATTTGAATTATTATGCCTACCAGTACTATCAACAAACATTTTTTGTAGGTTTTTTTTTTCTTAACTACAATTAAGGGTACAATTCAGGGTTAGGTATACAAATAACAAATATTTAATGACAACGAGTAAACATAAAGTTTTGAAGCAGGGAATGGATGTCAAAATGGTATTTTGCTACGATTACTCTGTTCACAATGTGCAGAATGGAATTATTTTATTAGCAATTTAATGAAGAGCTGAAAAAATGGCAAGCATGGAATTCAGGTATTTTTTTTTTATTTTATTTTTAGCTTTACAATTCAAAATACCAACTATGATGAACATCTAAATTAAGGAGGAAAAATATAAGCATGTCAACTCTATATCCAAGTGAAGTGATAAGAAAAGCAAGGGCATTATGGAAATTCAGAGAGAAACACCCAACACACGCAGTCATTCATTCTCTCCTCTCTCTCTCTCTCTCTCTCTCTCTCTCTCTCTCTCTCTCAGAGCAATCTCGCCATCTTGTGGCTTTTATGAACATTGACACTATAAAACAAAACGCATTTCCAAACTGAAAAGTAAAAATGTGGAGAGAGGAACCTGAAGGAAAAGACTTCCTGTCTCTTAAAATATTTGCCCTGAATGCCATATGATCTGGCCTGCCCACCCACGTTTCTTCTTAATTGTGTTTAACTTTGTGCTTTCCTTTTCTCCTTTATCGTATGAGGTCTTAGAAAGCAGGAACTTCCACTGGTGCCCTGATTTTCTGTAATTCCTGTGACACCTCCCATAGTTCTCACTTTTGGCAGCCACAGGTGCTTCTGACAAACCGTGAGAAGCCATAAACTCTCCCCAGAAGAAAATAACTGAGCATATGCTCTACTCTCAGAACCCCATTCATGCACCCCTGGGTTAAGAGTCAAGTTAAGTTATTGATGATGGCCATTGTGACTGGAGTTAGGTGGTATCTCAGTGTAGTTTTAATTTGCATCTCCCTGAGGATGTGGCAAAAAGGGAACACTTCTACACTGTTGGTGGGAATGTAAACTAGTACAGTCTCTGTGGAATTCAGTGTGGCGATTCCTAAAAGTTCTAAAAATTGACCTTCCATATGACCCCACAATCCCCCTACTGGAAATATACCCGGAAAAACTCAAATTACTCTATAAAAAACATACTTGCACACATATGTTTATCACAGCATTGTTCACAATAGCAAGAACATGGAACCAACCGTGCTGCCCATCGAAAGAAGACTGGATTTTTTAAAATGTGGTACATATACACAATGGACTATTGCATGGCCATGAAGAACAAAATCATGCACTTCACAGCAACCTGAATGGAATTAGAATTTATAATACTGAGTGATCTTCCACAGAAACAAAGATCTGAGTATCACATGTTCTCACTCATAAGTGGACCTTGAACAACTACCATAAAACTATAAGAAAAGGATTGACAGTAGCGGGAAACTGCGGGGTGGGGGGAGATGGGATTGACAGTAGTTGAAATCTGCCTGGGGAGGGGGGGAGCACACCTCATCAATAAGAGTACCTGCACAATGAATATTTGTTTACCTAACCTTGAATTGTACCCCACAATTTTAAAATCAAAATTTAAAAAGAATAGGACCTCAGTAGGTAATCACTGTTCTAGGCATGGAGCACTTCAACTATCAAGACAACTCTTCTAACAGGAATCAGTTCAAGGATAGCTATGAGGCTTCCAAGCAACCAAGAGTTTCAGGATGGGGCTTTCACTGATAATAAAAGGAAAAGAGAAATAAGATGAAGCATCTCTCATCTAGACTATATCATTAGCCTCCTGTTTCATTCTTGCCTCTTGTGGTCCCAGTGATTATTTTAAAATGTACTTGAGAATGCACTACTTTCCAACCTAAAGCTTTCTAGGGGCCCTCCAAGTATCCTAAAATAAAACTAGACCCTTTATCCTGGCTTAGGGGGTCCTACGTGGCTTGGTCACCACCTGCTCTCTGGCCTCAACTGATCAATTTTCCCACTCCTCTATCCTGATCTCACTGGCCTTCTTAGTGTTCTCTACAACTTATTCCCACCCTGGGGCCTTTGCACTAGAATGCACTTCCCTCCAATCTTCACATGGCTGGCTAATACTGATTATGTGATCTCAAATATATCCTCCTGAGAGAGGCCTTCCCTACCATCCAATCTAACATAAACTCCTAGAAACTCTCTAGCATTTTGTCTTATTTTCATTCTCTCTAAAGCACTTATCACTAGCTGTTATTTTTATGTTCTTGATGGATATGTATCTCCTCTAGAAATTAAGCACCATGAGGCCTATGACCTAGATGTCCTCTGTGACATCTTAAGCACCTAGAGTACTGTCTACCTACCCCACATCTCTATAATAAAATGTTATTTTTTAAAAAGTCAACCAGCATTTCAGTACATGCATGTTGAATAAATAAATGAGTATGAATAAATAAGCTAGGGAATAGGAATAGTACTTATTACAACCGACTATAAAACAGAGATATGGCCAGGTGCAGTGGCTCATGCCTACAATCCCAGCACTTTGTAAGACAGAGGGGGGAGAATCGCTTGAGCCCAGGAGTTCAAGACCAGCCTAGGCAACAGAGTGAGACCACACTCTACAAAAAAATCAAAAAATAAGTCAGACAAGTGCCTGTAGTCCCAGTTACTTGGGAGGCTGAAGTGGAAGAATCGCCTGAGGAGGAGGTTGAGGGTACATTGAGCCATGATCGTGTCACTGCCCTCTAGTCCGGGCAACAGAATGAGATCTCAACTTAGAAAACAAACAACAGACAGAGATAAACCTGTACTTCCTCCAGTAATAACTAAAATAAGCTAGCCAGGCTCGATGGCTCAGCCTGTAATCCTATGCCTTGGGAAGCTGAGGTGAGTGGATTACCTGAGTTCGCAGGTTCTAGACCCGCCTGGGCAACTTGGCAAGACCTCATCTCTACAATAAATCAAAAAATTAGCCGGGCGTGGTAGCGCACACCTGTAGTTCCAGATACTTGGAAGGCTGAGGCGGAAGGATCACTGGAGCCCAGCAGGTTGAGGCTGCGGTGGCCGGAAGCGGCCACTGCACTCCAGTCTGGGCGACAGAGTGAGACTCCAACTCAAAAAATAAAATAAAATAAATTTTAAAAAATAAAAAATAAAAAAATAAGCTAATAGGGGTAGAGGACAGAGTAGGAAGGTCCAGGCAACGAAATTTATGTAGTTCAACAGAACTACAGAAATTCCTCATCAGTCCGTATCTTCTCATTCTCATATCTCATCCATTCGTGGCTCTAAAGATACTGGCAATACCCATATCTAGAGTAACAACAATAATATTCATCAAGTTATCATATATGACACTCTGTTAGACTTCTGTCAATTAGATAACATTAATTAACACAACAACCCTATGGGTTAGGTACCTTTATCCCCTTTTTATAACTACAATAACTGAGACTTGGAAAGTTTAAGTCATCTCAGATAGGAAGTAGCAGAGATGAGATTGGAACCCAAGTCTGGGTCCTTAAATATAAAGATGTTTATGTATACTTGTGTGTGTGTGAACATCTCCACCAGAAAGTCCAACATAATGCAAGCTGACAATTACTAAACAGAACTTACCATACCACCTCAATCATACCACCAACCCAGATGGTTCCTTCTCCCATGATTACTATTACACTGAATGAAACATCATCCACACAGTTGGACAATCCAGAAACCTAAGAGTCATCCTGGACCATTTGCTTCCACTTTCTCCCTATAGTCAACTGATCACTAATTATTGATTACTCATCCTGCCAAATAACTCCCAAGTCCATCTAGCCTCTTATGTCCAGCAATATCTTACTCCTTCACCTGCCTCAGTTTATTTTTCACATGACTACAAAGGCTTTTTGAATATGTAATTCTAATCAAGACATTTCCTTATTAAAATTCTTATGAAATTGCCTGCAAGATAAAATTATAGTTCTTTAACATGACATACTAAGTCATTTGTGAACCAGCCCCCACCTAATCCATACATCTTATCTCCTGCTACTCCTCTAAAACAACTCATACTTAGAATAGCTGCTGTTCTTCAGATATGCAAGTTTTCTTTAATTTCTCTGGACCTCTACATATGCCATTTTACTTGTGAAGTGCATCTCTACTGTCTGTCTGGTAAGCATAGAACACTTCAATATATAGTCCTGAGGCAAGACATAGTGGCTCACACCTGTAATCCCAGCAATTTGAGACGCTGAGGTGAGCCCAGGAGTTTGAAATCAGACTAGACAACATAGTGAAAACTTGTCTCTACAAAAAAATCAAAAAATTAGCTGTATGGTCCCAGCTACTTTAAGAAACAGAAGGCTGAGGTTCAGGAGGCCAAGGATGTGGTGAGCCACTCTCGTACTACTGCACTCCAGCTTGGGTGACAGAGTGAGACCTCAACTCAAAAAAAAAAAAAAAAGACATAGACCTGGTCAGTGATGGATGATTAGGGACAAGAAAGAAGCAGATTTCAAAGAGGACTAGGACCTATCTTCACAATGAATTCAAAAGCAGGAATATGTTTAAAATTACTACCATAGCTATTTGCTAGTTAGCTAATATTAATATTCCAGTAGCTCCAATAATAGATCATCTACCTGGAAGGAAAATAAAATACAATAAAATGTCTCACAGTAAGTAATGTAAATATACTTAAATATCTGGACATTGTTTCTTTCCCTGCTTATTTTTCGGTGTGTATTACGTTTCTTAATTTAATTGATGGATTATAAATTCATGGTACAAATTTTTTTTTTTTTTTTTTTTAGATGGAGTCTCACTCCATTGCCCAGGCTGGAGTGCAGTGGCACGCTCACGGCCACCTCAGTGTCGACCTGCTGAGCTCAGGCGATCCTTCCACCTCAGCCTTCCAAGTAGCCAGAACCATAGACATGCGCTGCCACGCCCACCTAATTTTTTGATTTAGTGTAGAGAAGAGATCTCGCCAAGTTTCCCAAGCTGTTCTCAAACTCATGAGCTCAGGCAATCCCCTCACACCTCGGCCTCCTATGCAAATTCCTTTTTAAAATATTTTTCTTTTCAGTGCACTGAAAAGGCCTAGAAGCAAAGACTAACCTGATAGCAATGAGAATTCATAGTATCAGACAATGGTCTCTAAATACCATTACCCACTAAAAGGAACTAAGAGTCCTTAGACAAATGGCTGATTCCAAGATAAAGCAGGAAATGTACAAAATGCTCCTGAAATATCTTGATATATCAGAATTCAAGGAAGCTATCAAAGACTATTCATCATGTTAAAAGGACACAGAAGCCAACTTGAAAAGGCCCCAAATGGCCTAAGATGAGAAAGTGAGCATCAATAAGCATATTATCTGCAATGCATTAAAACATATCAAATATATTAAATTCTGTGGGTTCACACTAAAATTTACAAAACAACACACAAAACATCAATCACCATTAGATACTAGGGAAAAACTCATAATTACAACAATTGATAAATAAAGAGAAAGATTTGCACCTCTCCTGCCTTCACTAGATGAACTATACCTCAGGGTAATCATATCATTGATGAGATAAAGATTCCCTTTATAGAAGTTTTTCAACCCGTATATGAAGAAAGAATGGTAGAACTCATATAGCATTATTTTGCAATTTCTAATAAACTAATACATCTAGGCAATCATCATAAATAACTGCCAACATCACAAAGAAAGTAATATTTAGTCATTTTGTGCCTTTTAGTAGAACTACACATCACCTTCTATGAAGTATTCTTGACGAAAACCAAAAAATCAACCCAAAATCTGGGCAAGATTACACATCACTTCATAAAGAACAACAACAAAAAAAGATTTAACAGACATATCATCAATAACAATTGGACTTAGTTTGGATTCCAATTCAAATTATAAACTGTAAAAAGGAGAGAGAGAATTGGGAAAATCTGAAAACCAACTGCATGTTTAATAAGATGAAGAAATTATAGAAAAAGAAATTATAGTTTTTTTTTAAATAATCAATATTTTTTATTATGATATTGTGGGGTTAAGGGTTAGGTATACAAATATGCTTCGTTCAGGTACCCTTGTTGATAAGAGGTGTCTCCCTGTTTTTTTTTTTTTTTTTGTAGAGACAGGGTCTCCCTGTGTTGCCCAGGCTTGTGACCTTTTTTTAAATTCTCATCCAAAGCCTGAGCTGAAGCAGACATGTGTTCTTGCCATCTCCCCGTGTTCCTGGGTGGATATTTTCTAGTTCTTCCTTTCCCCAGGAACATAACCCTTTAAAGTTTTTAGCTATAGCTGGGCTCGGTGGCTCAGCCTATAATCCCGCGCCTTGGGAGGCTGAGGTGAGTGGATTGCCTGAGCCCGTGGGTTCAAGACCTGCCTGGGCAACTCGGTGAGACCTCATCTCTACAATAAATCAAAAAATTAGCTGGGCGTGGTAGCGCGTACCTGTAATTCCAGCTACTTGGAAGGCTGAGGCGGAAGGATTGCCAGAGCCCAGCAGGTCGAGGCTGTGGTGGCCGGGAGCGGTCACTGCACTCCAGTCTGGGCAACAGAGTGAGACTCCAACTCAAAAAAAAAAAAAAGGTTTTTAGCTATATTGGCCAGGTGTGGTGGCTCACACCTGTAATCCCAGCACCTTGGGAGGCAGAGGTGAGAGGATTGCCTGAACTCAGGGGTTCAAGACCAGTCTGGGCAACTTAGTGAGACCTCCTCTCTACAATAAATTTAAAAAATGACCCAGGTGTGGTGGCGTGCGCCTGTGGTTCTAGCTTCTTGGAAGGCTGAGGTGGAAGGATCGCCTGGGCCCAGCAGGTCAAGGCTGTGGTGGCTGTGAGCATGCCACTGCACTTCAGCTGGGGTGACAGTGAGACTTCAACTAAAAAAAAAGTTTTTAGCTTTGAGCAGGGCTGTCTGTTCCGACTGTCTGTCTACTCTGCTGTCCCCTTGTGGCTGTAAAATCCCAAGTGCCCTGATGATTTGGAGGCCAAAACCCCCATCCAGGATCCTGCAGAGCAGCCTCAGCCCTTCTGTCTCTAGCCTTCAGTTTCATTTTCGACTTGGCCTTTGGAAGTTTCTCTTACTCTCTCAGAAGCTCAGCTACACATTTAAAAGGATATTGGAGACCGGCCTGGGCAACATAGTGAGACTTCATCTCTACCAAAAAAAAATTAGCCTGCAGTCTCAACTACTTGGGAGGTTGAGGTTGCAGTGAGCCGTGATTGTTCAACTGCACTCCAACCTGGGCGACAAGAGTGAGACCCCATCTCACACGCACACAAAAAAGGATATTGGTTGTGCTCTTTCCAACATTTAAAGAAGTTTGTGGCAGAAAAATTCTTATGTTATCCTAAAATAGTTCTGAAAATGGAAATTCATGCAGTTCTTCTACTCTTCCTTTTTTTTGTCTTTCTCCATTGGATTTTTCATACCAAATTCTCTCCCATCCAAAATATGGACGAGAGTTCCAAACTTGGCTGTACCTTTCTTACAATAAATTCCATCAGATCTCCTGCATTAAATATTTTGTTTCAGCTATAGTTAATTATAGAGCACAAGAAGTCACTCCAGGGAGTAGATTCCAGGGGAAGGATGTCCCCAAATCTTCTTGTATTCTTATTTTTGCAAGTTCATTTACAGCTTAAAAATTACTTATTTTTATTTTTCTGTAGAGTTGAGGTCTCGCTATGTTGCCCAGGCTGGACTTGAACTTCTGGGTTCAAGGGATCATTCCACCTCAGCTTCCCAAAGTGCTGGGATTACAGGTGTGAGCCAACATGCCCATCCTGTTTTACTTCAAATAACCATTAATGAGGTGAAATCTCATCTGTGTCTTAGAGACACCCAGGAGTTGGGAAGAGAAGTCCATTTTTTTTCAAGTCTTACTCTGTCACCCCTGCAGGAGTGCAGTGGTATAATCATGGCCACTGCAGCCTCGACCTGCTGGGCTCAGGCGATCCTTCCGCTCAGACTTTCAAGTAGCTGGAACTACAGGTGCGCGTCACCATGCCAAGCTAATTTTTTGATTTATTGTAGAGACTAGGTCTCACCATGTTGCCCAGGCTGGTCTCAAATCTGTGAGCTCAGGCAATCCTCTCATCTCCGCCTCCCAAAGTGCTGGGATTATAGGCACTGCACCCTTTCACTGGGCATATTAAATGAGTGGAGGGTCTAGTGCACAAAGCTGCCTTTGACAACTGCTTTGCTTTACATTTATTTTAGATAAAATTCACTTCAAAAGCAGGCCTGACAATTCTGTTAGTTAAAGAGGATTTTCATTGCTATTGTTAAGGTCAAGAAACATTGCCTTAGGGTGTATTACTTTAATGTAGATTAATTGGATGACCCAGATGAGTACTAAAGGAACTGGCAGGGGAAAAGATTAGAAGCTTTGATTTTGCAGAATGAGGAACAGAACAGAGAGAGAAAGGAGAGAGGGTCTCAGGAAGAGAGAGTGGAAGCAGACACAGACAGGTCAGAGCTTCGGGATATATGGCAGGACCTTCCTGAAAACATATGGCATCCTCCAAAGAGATAACTGAATAACATTTAGTGAGGGGACTATTTAGAAAACTAACAAGGAAACGCAGGGGTTGGGAGGAGACAGTGCAGTTCCTGGAATCATAGAGAATGGTAGCTGTGGCCTTAAGTCTGGAATGCAATCCCTGTGTTACACTGGCCAACAGAAAAGGAGCTGGGTGAATAAACACCAAATCTCTCTGTCCTCTGCCCATTAGACTAACATTACCAGAAGCCAGAGGGCAAGGGAGTCCCATTGATGGAGTCAAAAGAGGTCAGCCTCCCTGACCAGGCATGGTGGCTCATGCCTGTAAACCTAGCACTTTGGAAGGCCTGCGTGGAAGGATTGCCTGAGCCCAGGAGTTTGAGACCAGCCTGGACAACATAGCAAGACCTAAAAAAAAAAAAAAAATTAACTGGGTATGGTGGCATGAGCTTGTAGTACTAGCTACTCGGGAGGCCAAGGGGGAAAAAATTGCTTGAGCCTAAAAGTTCGAGACCAGCCTGGGCATCATAGTGAGACATCATCTCTACAAAAAATAGAATTAGCCAGGCGTAGTGGTGCATACCTGTAGTCCCAGCTACTTGGGAGGCTGATGTGGGAGGATCACCTTAGCCCAGGAGGTAGAGGCTTTAAATTTAACCGAGTTAATTGGACCAAAGAACAATTCGCCAATCTGGCACCCTTTTGCCTCACCCAATCAGAATAGGTACAGAGCCACTCTGGTGCTGTCATGATTCTAAGGAAGATTTTTTTTTTTTTTTTTGAGTTGGAGTCTCAATCTGTCGCCCAGACTGGAGTGCAGTAGCCGCTCCCGGCCACCGCAGCCTCCACTTGCTGGGCTCCGGCGATCCTTCCACCTCAGCCTTCTGAGTAGCCGGAACTACAGGCACAGGCTACCACGCCCGGCTAATTTTTTTGATTTATTGTAGAGGTGAGGTTTCGCCTGCCCAGGTGGGTCTCAAACCCGGGGGCTCAGGCAATCCACTCAACTCAGTCTCCCAAGGCGCGGGATTACAGGCTGAGCCATCGAGCCCGGCTTCTAAGGAAGATGTATGGACAGGAAAAGGAAAGGGACCCACAGAAAATGAAATTTAGATACAGAAACAACTGGATTGGTTACAGTTTGGCGTATCCCTTGTTTGAACATGGCTTAAATAGTTGGCCACTGAGACTGGCCAAAACTTAGTGACTGGCGCAACAGTTAGATGCCGGTTCCCATGTATGGAGAAACTTTTAGGCTGAACTGAAAATACGCAAGAGGCGGCTTCAGGGGAAGCTTAATTTAACAATGCTGAAGTTTCAAGCCACTGTGCTGAAACTTAGATAGCTATCTGACCTTCCCAGAAATCAGGAGAGAGACAAGAGATAATAGCGAAAGCCCCACAAGGGCCAGTTTTACCCTGTACCACAAGTTAGTTCCCTCTGCTTTAACCTTACAAGAAAAGTAACTTTGGCTCACACCTGCAACCCCAGACTTTGGGAAGCGGAGGTGAGAGGACTACCTGAGTCCGGGGGTTCTAGACCAGCCTGGGCAACATGGCAAGGTCTCAGCTCTACAATAAATCAAAAAAATTAACCGGGCGTGGTGGCATGCACCTGTGGTTCCAGCTACTTGGAAGGCTGAGAAGGAAGGATCACTTGGGCCCAGCCGGTTGAGGCTGTGGTAGCTGTGAATGTGCCACTGCACTCCAGTCTGGGCAACAGAATAAGACTCCCACTCAAAAAAATAAAAAAGTAACTTTGAAAGGACCTACTTTGTTTTCTGTTATGGCTTTCTTCAGCGCCCCCCCCCCTTTTTTTCTGAGTCGTAGTCTGTCACCCAGGCTGGAGTGCAGTGGCACAATCACAGCTCACCACAGTCTCGACCTGCCTCCCGAGTAGCTGGGACTACAGGTGCACATCACCAAGCCAGGCTAATTTTTTTTTTTTTTTTGCAGAGATGAGGTCTCCCTGTGTTGCCCAAACTGGTCTTGACTCTTGGCCTCAAGCGCTTCTCCTGCCTCAGCCTCCCAAAGTGCTGGGATTATACGTGTGAGCTACAGCCCCCAGCTTTCTTAGCCCTTTTCTGTCTATAAAATTAATCTTCTCTGCTCAACTCCTTGAGGCAATCATTTTATTTTATGGAATGAGATGTTGTCTGGTTCTAGAATTGCAAGTAAAAGCCACCTAAGCTCTATGTCTAAATTTGTTGTAATTTTGTCTTTTGTCAACTCTTTCCAATTTAGTCTCTTGTGTCTCCATTTAATTGTTGACCTTTCCACGTTCTGTAGTTATATAACGAAAAGAGAATAAAAGAGGAGAAGAAGTGAAGATAAGTGTGTGGCCTTTCCCTCTTTTCTTCATCACTGAAATAATGCATTACTGATTTCCTATGCATGAGACCTTGAGAACTTGAACTAGTTCAAGGGAGGGCGCCAGAGCCGACCTTTAATCATTTGTTGATTCAATAACCATAGCCTTGTAAGATTGTTCTCAGCATTTGACGATGACATGACTCATACTGATTGGTATCTCTGTGTGGGAACATGGCTTAGCCACCAAGGCTGGGCTAATGCTCCTTTTTAGAGTGTACATATAAAATCTATTTTGTAGTCTTTGGAGACAGTCACTCATTAAAGCATCTGGTGCCATTTGTGAGCCTGCCTTTTGTGCCCTGTGGTAGGTCACTTCCCTTCTATAAAACTAGTCACCCGGCTGGGCTTGATGGCTCAGCCTGTAATCCCAGCACTTTGGAAGGCCGAAGCAAGTGGATTGCCTGAGCTCGTGGGTTCGAGAACAGCCCGAGTAACTTGGTGAGACCTCGTCTCTACAATAAATAAAAAATTAGCCGGGTGTGGTAGCACGCGCCTATAGGTCCAGCTATTTGGAAGACTGAGGTGGAAGGATTGCCTGAGCCTAACAGGTCGAGGTGGGGTGGTCGTGAGTGTGCCACTACACTCCAGCCTGGGAGACAGAGTACTCCAACTCAAAAACAAAAACAAGCACCAAAAAAACTAGTCACCCATTTCTGATTTAAAACACCGGGTTATGCCTGTAGTCCCAGCACTTTGGTAGGCCAAGGAAGGAGGATTGCTTGAACTCAGTAGTTTAAGACCAGCCTAAGCAACATAGTGAGACCTCATCTCTACAAAAAAATATGAAAATTAGCCAAGTGTGGTGCTGTGCGCCTGTAGTCCCAGCTACTCAAGAGGTTGAGGTGGAAGGATCACCTGAGCCCAAGAGGTTGAAGCTATGGTGAGCCGTGATTGTGCAACCGCACTCCAGCCTGGGAGGCAGAGTGAGATCTTGACTCAAACAAATAAAGATAGTTATAAATTATTTAAAAGAAAATACCAGGTTAGCTTATCTGCCTTTGTCAATTCTCAGTTAAACACAAATATGGCGTCCTGATTCCAGCAACAGGATACCAGGAAAATTGGGTGTATAGAAATCATAGTTGCCTGGCTTGATAGCTCAGCCTGTAATCCCGCGCCTTGGGAGGCCGAAGTGAGTGGATTGCCTGAGCCAGTGGGTTCGAGACCCACCTGGGCAACTTGGTGAGACCTCACCTCTACAATAAATCAAAAAACTAACCAGGTGTGGTAGCATGCGCCTGTAGTTCTAGCTACTTGGAAGGCTGAGGCGGAAGGATCGCCGGAGCCCAGCAGGTCGAGGCTGCAGTGGCCGGGAGCATGTCACTGCCCTCCAGTCTGGGCGACAGAGTGAGACTCCAACTCAAAAAAAAAAAAAAACCCCAAATGATTTTAGCATCCAAGGCCAAATTTTTAACCATTATGCTATACATTATATTTTAAATATATAATGTGT
>CAUYQG010106467.1:0-16321 GCA_963574415.1 Tarsius wallacei
CTCCCATGGGTTTTTAAAAAGCCCATTGCAACCATAGTTGACAAATACATTGTGGTGTACTCAAAAAATGGAATAGAATACAGCAAAGAAAATGAGCAGGCTGGGCTCGGTAGCTCAGCCTGTAATCCCAGCATTTTGGGAGGCTGAGGCAAATGGATTGCCTGAGCTCGCGGGTTTGAGACCAGCCTGGGCAACTTGGCAAGGCACGGTGGCTTCTACAATAAATAAAAAATTTGCTGGGTGTGGTAGCATGCACTTGTAGTTCCTGTTATTGGAAGGCTGAGGTGGAAGGATCACTGGAGCCCAGCAGGTCGACACTGGGGTGGCCATGAGTGTGCCACCCACTCCAGCCTAGGCGGATGGAGTGAGACTCCAACTCAAAAAAACAAACAAAAACACCAAGGGCAAAAGTGTCACCTGCACTCCCTTACCAAATAAAAGTGGCCAGTAACACTACATATGCCACAGCCCCACAGGAATGCTTTGAGTGTTGTTTGTATGCTCCAGACACAGAGATAACTAGGAGGAAACTCCATCAGACCAGCGAAGGCTAAGGGAAAGAAATCCAGGGAGAAGGAGGTCTGGTCTTTATTCAACTCCCTATTCAACTCCCTCTGCCACTGTGGCCTTGGGGGTTGATCCTCTTGTGCTGCTTGGGGCTCCATGTTATCCAAGCCAGGCAACTGCCCACAGAGGCAGGTAGGGACTGCCCATTGTCACCCACAAATGGAGCAAATGGTTGAGCTGGGCATGAGATTAGGGACAGCAGGAAGCCCCACCACGACACACCAAGTATCACCCCTCTGCAGTGCCAAGACATGGAAGCCACAGAGACATCGAGGGGACAGATGCTTAGGACCTGAGTCCCAACTTGAAAGCACCCACAGACCCTCCTATGCCATTGACAGACAGGGCAAAGTCCCAAGCCCCAAACGAGGTAGACGCAAAGCTCTGTAGGATCACAAAAAAGGGTAGGATTTCAAATGATCAGGGGACCTGAAAAGGCTTCAAGGAGGTGGTGTCATTGGGTTGAACATCTGGAAAGAAAGCTGAAATTTCAACAGGCAGAGGGAGAGGCCTTAGCACAGGAAGGGAGGTGGCCATTTGCGCAGCGCATCTGGGGAAGGGTTAGATGTTGAGCAGGGTGGCCCCAGTCTGGAGTGAATGGGCAGAAAGGCTGGGGAGGGCTGGACACAAGGCCTGGGAGTCAAGGTGGGAGGATGACAGAGGGTTGTAGAGGCTGGGACTGGACATTCCTCGACGTGATGGGAAGTCATGGGGGATTCAGAGGCAGAGCCTGTGGTGCTGGAGAGCTCTGGGCTTTAGTAAAAGCCCAATCCCAGCAGGGACTATGTGTTCACTGGGGAGGGGTGGGGCAAGATGGGAAAGCAGTGAGAACGTTCATGGCTTAGGAAAGAGATGATGATGGCTTCAGTCGGGAGACAGAGCCAGGGGGAACGGAACGCAATTTATTGTCCCCCTCCTCTGTGCCAGGCACGGTGCCAGACACTTTTCATTCATCTCCCTTAAGTCATTATCCCTGGATTCCCGGGTGACTAGGGGACTGATGAAGCTGGGTCCTGTACACCTGAGGGGGTGTCTTTTCTCCATTCTCTCTTCCCCCTTCCCTTCCACCCCTTGAACTCTCCTTCCCACCCAGAAGGAGGGTCACGGGCCGAGGCACATGCCCATTCTCAGCCCGGGGACACCCATGGAGAAATCTCAAAGAGCAGTGCCACACAGCTCACGCTGCCCCAACCTCCTCCCCTACCCCTGCTTCCTCCAATCATTTGTACGACAGGAAGAGAACCTAATCCCGAATCTGAAAAACTATGTGATGGAGGATTTACAGTATTAGAAGGCAAACAGTGGCAGGTGTAATTAGGAGAAAAATTTGTCATGCTCTCGACTCGGGGAAGAGAAGGGAAGGTCTGGCATCACGATCTTCCTGGTGTTTACCCAGCGTGTGCACACACGCGGGGGAGCGGGCGCTGGCCATCGGCAGATTAATATTTGATGCAAGGAGGAGAAACGCATGCTGTTCATGTTTATTTAGGATATTGTGAAATACAGTGAAATTTGCAATTTTATTGGATTTGGGGGGACGGTGTTTTGGAGAAGTCTTAAGCCGCATGGTAGGACACGCACATCTCTCTGGAGCATAGAGGCGCCAGCTTTGGTGGCCAGCCCCCTCCACCCCCCTTCCCAAATCCAAACTTCTAGTTCCATTCCCCTCCTGAAATGAGAGAGGATTGGCCCCGGGGGTATGGGTGGAATAAGACAGACATCTCAGCTGGGTCTCTTAATTTGGAGTTTAGTGGCATGTGGCTGGCACATGAAAGAGACCATCTCTGGTGGGGGAGGGAGGGATTTTGTCAATTACACAAGGGCTGGAAGCCAAGGTTTGGCTGCTTTAGGCCCGATGACCCTGGCCCAGCTTACAGGGAGCTGGGAGGAGTGGAGTTAAATGGGGAGAACGTGGGATAAAGAGCCATTTTCTTTGTATCTAAGAAGCTGGCTGGAGGGAGAGCCTTAGAAAGCAGGAACCTAACCTCTCTTCCCCAACAAGGGCTCGATTTCCCTTGCCCCAAGGGGTCCTCTAGCCTCTGCTTCCATACAACCAGGTTGAGGAAACCACTAGCCCATTTGACGGTTGGATATTGCCCAGTGGAGAACTTTTAGAAACAGCTTCCAAGCTACTCAGTTAGGCTGAGGCTGTGAGGGCGAAACAGGAACCAAGTCATCTGGCTTGCTCACATGTGTGTTAAAATAAAGGATCTAGATAGACGGGCAGATAGAGAGAGATGCCTGCATGCACGGTAGATTTCTGAAATGACACATCAAAATTGGTAGCAGTGGTTGCTTCCGGAGACAAATACTGGATGACCATGAACCTCAGGAGTCTGGACAGCAAGAGAGACCTACTTTTCAATGTACACCTTTTGAGCAATTTGAATTTTTCATCATATCCACTAAATACTTTTTCCTTGATGAAAAAATTAATACTAGTTTCCTTCTAAAAAGAAAATATTTCTACTCAAAGAACAAGCTGAAATAAAGAGAAAATAGTAAACCAGATGAGAAAAAAACAATTGGACAAGCTGTTGGAGAGTAGAGGAAATAAATGAACACGCAACATAAGTCACACCACAAGTGTGCATACACACACCCACACAAAGATCACATTGATTATCACATTGAACCAAAGGCTGTCTGTCTCCTTGGAGCTCCCACCCACTTTCCCACTGTCCTAGTTCTGCCAACTGGGTCACACAGAGGAAGTCCCTTCCCGCTGCCCCCTGGCAGCCCTTCAGGTGTTTGAAGATGGAATGAATTTCTACTAAAACTGTGCCTGGTACCTATAAATATCTGAGCTGGGTGGAATTGGATCCCAGCCCCCTTCTCCTGGTCTCATGAAGCCTGCCCCTGAGGCCTGACGTTCCTTCTTTGCCAGGAGCTTGGAGTTGGGCTGTTGTCTCATGCTGCAGTTGTCTTACGCTCTGCGACTTGGACAGAGGTCTAACCTCCTTCAGCAACTGTGGACATCTGGAGCTCAACTGCCTCGGAGACCATCCAATTCCCAGGTTTAAAAAATGGGAAAACTGAGGCCCAAGGCAAGATGGGTAGAGACTGGCCTGAGGTCACAGAAACAAGATCTTCTTTGTTTCTACTTCTCCCCCTCATGAACTTCCAGAGCTCCCAGCAAGACCGAATCTTGGGGCCAGGCCACTGGGGGAAAGTGGGAGCAACCTAGCTAGCCTGGTGTTGGAAGTGGCTGTGTTCCCAGAATAGAAAGATAGTGGGTGTTACCAGAGCTGGGCAAGCCAGACAGTTAACTCAGGCTTGCAGAAAAGACAGAGGTGGGGCTGGTGTTGTGTGCGGTGCTGTGACAGCAGGAAGGTGGTGATGCAGATGCCTGTGCAGACCGTGTATTTGTATGTGTTGTGCATGCACACATGAACTTTTGTGGATGGTGACTGTGTGCATATCCACAAAAGCGTGTGTCTGTGTGAGTGCAGGGACTGTGCGCAAGTAAGTATCAGAAAATATGCATGCCAACAATCAGGGTGTGAGTATGTGCACATATGTGTTCTACCTCCCAAACAGCCCTCAGCACACTGACTCTTCTGCATTTGTTCATTAAGCTGCTTCCTCCCCTGAGCTGGGAGTCAAAATTCTGCCTTTTTTCAAAAATCTCAATATTCCCAAAACTCAGTACAACGCATGGCATATAGTAGGTGCTCAGTCAGTTTGCGGGACTGTACAGGATTGCACAGAATCTAATTTCCCTGATGCATCTCTATACACGGGCGTCTGCACCAGGGAAAGGGGCTGAATCCGTGCCACGTGGGCAGATGCTCGTGGAGCGTCTGTGCACGTGTCTGAGGCAAGTCTTCACATGTACACGGGGTCTGTGTATAGGTTGTGAACATGCCCTGACACAAGTGAATACAAACCACAGGAGAGAGTGTGTGTTCATGTATGCATGTGCATGTGTGTGTGCACGCGTGGCTACCACGGCCTCCTCGTGCATGGAGACGGCCCACTGACACCCAGCTCTGACTGCGCCAGGTTTCCTCTCCGCAAACCTGGAGCAGCTAAAATTAGTTTGAAAATGGTAGTGTTCGGTTAAAAGGAAGGGGGGGTGGGAAGAGATGAGGGTGCCCATGAGTGCTATTTTATTTCTCAGTGAGAGGATAAAGTGATTTTTCCTACATAATTTTTGATGTAGAGGCTAAATTAGGCCGGAGAAGAGGGACAAAGCAACTTTCGCCCTCATTAGTATTCTGGCCGCGTCGGCCCAGCCACGGCAGTTATGTATTTTTGCAAGTATGCATATAATTTATTGTGGAGAACACAATTTACATGGTAGTCGATGCCTGTTTTATAGCCTCACAAATAGATGTATGAACTCAAGCATATAATGGCCCAACCAGCAGGCGCAAATACGTTCTAAATCTTCTAAATGTGCTTCACAAAAATGTAACTGAGGAATATAAAACAGATCAATTCTTGCATGTTATATATTGGTTTTTGATTTACAAATCTAATCTGGGACATTTCTTCAGAAATGAGGGAATTTCCCCCCCCACTCCTTCCCCTCCTCTTCTTCCACCAACTTCTCTGTGCACAGACCTTGCCTGTTGGTCAGGGGCCTGCAGGTGTTGCCACCTCTGGGACACACACAGCTGCCCATGTGTGTGCCCATGTGGGATGCATGCTCTCGCCGGTGTGTGCATGCACATGTGTGTTGAAAAGCTTCAGAACTCGGGTGGGAGGGGCAGTGTGGTTTTGTTCTATCTGTGTGACCTCTCCCATTTGAGGCTGAAAATTAGGAGAGGAGGGCTGATGAGAGGACCCCATGGGGTGTGGGCATCTCTCAGATGCGCTCCCTCTGGGCTCCTGCCTACATGGCCAATTTTCTCCTGGAACCCAGACTGGCTTCATGAGTGACTGGAGCAGAAAAAGAAAGTGAGAGCCCTAGGAATGAAATTAAATGAGCATGTATTGAGTTCTATTCTTAATCTTCATTTCACTGAAAATATTTTTATTAATGTATCTGTGTATATGACTTTTATTTTTTAGTCAGGGTCTCACTCTGTCACTTAGGCTGGATTACAGTGGCACTATCACAGCTCACCACAGTCTCAAACTTCTGGGCTCAAGAGATACTCCTTGAGTATCTCCCAAGTATCCCAAGTATCTAGGACTACAGGGGCTTGCCACTAAGCCTGGCTAATTTTTAAAATTTTTTTGTAGAGACAAGGTCTTGCTATGTTGCCTAGGCTGGTCTTAAACTCCTGGGCTCAAGCAATCCTACCACTTCAGCTTCCTAAAGTGCTAGGATTTCAGGCATGAGTTACTGCGGCTGCCTCCCATGGGTTTTTAAAAAGCCCATTGCAACCATAGTTGACAAATACATTGTGGTGTACTCAAAAAATGGAATAGAATACAGCAAAGAAAATGAGCCAACAATTGTTGCGTGCAACAACATGGGGAAATCTCACCAACATAATGTGAAATACCAGAAGCCAGAACTTCCAAAAGAGGGCCTGCTGTTTGATCTGACGTGCAAAATCCAGAATACAAGCTGAACTAAACTACTGTGTTTAGGGATGGAAAAGCTACCAGGGAAAGCAGGAGTACTTGCTAGAAGAGTCAGGATGACGGTTATCTTTGGGGAAGAGGGTTGGATGAGAGTATGGGAGGGGCTTCTTATTGACAAGGTTGTGGCTTCACAGGTATTCACTTAGTGATGAATTACTAGCTGTACTTTTTTAAAATTCACTTTCTGTACATGTGCTATATTTTACAATAAAAGCATGAACAAAAATAGCCCTTAAGGGCTTATAATAAGAAGCAGATGCTCAGCTCCACCCACCCCAACCCTGTTTCATTGAAGTCAACTACTGGTAACCATTTCTGGTCATTCTCACCAAACTCTAGAAATGTGGAGCGTCTTTCAAGTCTCTGCTGGAGGACAAGGTCCACACCCCTCAGCATCCCCGGTGCCAACAGGGGCGGGGTTGGTTGTATGGTCTGGAACACATGTGTGGCTGTGTGACCACATGTGTTTCTCTTCCTGGCCTGGCCTGACAGCAAGGAGACCCACTGCTCCCCAATGTCGGGACCATGAAGTCAGCCATTTTCTCCCTTAACCCAGGAGAGCCCTCCTGGGGAGAAATGGAGGGAATGGAGGTCTTTGCTTCAAATAATGGAGGGGCGTGGATGGGATGGCCCCTCAGTTTTCTCCCAGACAAACACACCCCAGCTGGGGGTCTCCACCTGCCAGGAAGGGGAGGATCAAGCTGGACTTTGAGGCCTGTATTCACAGCTAGCATTCCCATGGCAACAAGCTAGTTAGAGGGTCCTCAGCACGGCCCCCTGGGGCCACTTATTTGTACCCCCTCCCCAGAAGGGCGGCATTAATGGGATGCTTGCCCTCCTCCCTCTCCCAGCTCTCAGGCCTTCCCAGGTGACTCCGGCCCCACCCCCACAGACAATCTCCCTGGTGTAGAGCCCAGAAGACAAAGGCCTCATCCCTAGACAGACACACACACACAAACACACACACACACACACACACACACACTCTCTCTCTCCTTTCTCTCTCTCTCTCACACACACACTCACACTCTCTCCCTGTCTCTCTCTCCTCCCCTCCTCTCTTATTACATTTACACACCTGTCTCACTCTCTCTCTCCCTCACTCTCTCAAACACACACACACATGCACACAGACGTACAACTCTTTCTCACATACACACACATTCACACACTCTTCCTCTCCTCTCTCACACTCTAACTTACTCTCAATGACACACACACACTTCTCTCTTTCTCCCTTTCTCTCTCTGTTCCCCCATCTCTCCCTCTCCCCACCCCCCACAGGACTCTCTCCTCTCTCTCCCTCTCCCTCTCTCTCTCTTCCCCCTCCTCTCTCTCACTCATGACTCTCTCTCCTCTGTTTCTCCCTCTCTCTCTCTCTCATACACAGCCTGCTCTTGGTTCAGTGGGAGGAAGGAGGCAAACAAACGTTTCTCCCACACTCCTACACACATTCCCAGACTCACACACCACGTACACACACCCACCCACACACTCACAGTCACGCCACAGTAGCTTTAGTCTGGAAAAGTCCTGGCTCTGGTGTCAGGTGTCAAGCGCACGAGTGTGGGAAGCCCTGTTCTCTACCACATAGCAATAGGTAAGTTCCTGAACCTCAGTTTCCTCATCTCTACATTTAAAATAATTAGACCAACCACCGATACCAGTTATAAAAGTGAAATTTAATCATGAGAACACAGTCAGTGCCCAATAAATGCTTCCTTCTCCCTCCCACTGAACCTGGGGCTGGCTTTGTCTTTGGAAGACTGTGCTGGGTTCTGGTTAGGTGAAGTCTGGGCATCAGAACACCTAGCAGGTGCCCCAGGGCTCTGCCACAGACCAGTTGCCTGACCTGAGCAGCTGTGCACTCTCAGAGCCTCAGTCTTCTCACCTCTGGAGGTTGTAAGGATTAAATGAGTTAAGAAGGCATTTAGTACAGTGCTTGGCACTATACAGTGCTATTGGTGCTGTTGTAGTATAATAATATTAACAGCGTCATGATGCTGATGATGGTGGATGGTGCCTGTAGGGAGAGGATGTACGTGAGCTCAGCTGGTCTTCATAGAGTCTAAGAAAGTGCTGGCCTGGGGATTGGTACACAGCAGCTGGCTCTGCATTGGTCGACCCGGGGCTACCATGCAGTGCTCAGGAAGTGGTGCCACTGTTATTATTAGAGAGAGGAACGGGCTAGGTGTAGTGGTTCCCGCTTGCAATCCCAGCACTTCGGGAAGCCGAGGTGGGAGGATCACCTGAGCCCAGGAGTTTGAAACTAGCCTGGGCCACATAGCGGATCATCTCTATTGTTAAAAAGAAAAGAAATGAAAAAGAAAAAAGAGAGAGGGACAGATTGCAGACCTGCTCAGCCCAGGAGCCAAACTCCAAGAAGACAGGAGTGAGGGTCTAAGTGGAACAGTTCCTTACTGAGGTCACCCTGTGGTCAGCGGTGGAGCTCTACACACTCTCCGGCCATGCGCCTGACATCACACCCTCAGTTTCGTGTTCTATAGAGTGTCCTCCCCCAGATCAGAGTGACAAGGAGAACTGGGCATCTACAGCTGGCTGGGAAGGGGCCCAGGGACTAGGGCGCCTGAGACAGGCTCTGGTTGGCAGGGACCCCTGAATCCTTCCACAAATGCCTCCATGCCTTCTTTCTTTCATTCCTTTCTCCTCCTTCCTTCTCTCTCCCCTTCTTTCCTTTCCCTTTAAACAAACTAGACCACGTGTCAGCTCCTTGGGAGCAATCTCTCACCCTCAGCAAGACTCTACCCCCATCCCGTCCCCTCCACCACTGGATGGCAGGCCGGGCAACTCTGTCGCTTCCATGGATCCCTTGACCCTGGGAAACAAACCCCGGCAACCTCTGTGTCCTCCTCTGTGAGACTGGGGTGTCGAGCCCTAATTCACATGGTTGCTGGAGGAATAATTGGAAAACCTCGGAGCAAAATGCCGACATGTGATGGACACTCATGAAATGCCACTTATTTCTACTGTCATTGCTCGCAGTTCCTGCAGCATCTCCAGTCCCCTGGCAGATCCAGGTTTTCTAGACCTCAGGTTTGTGGGTTTCTTCCCTCCTCCAAAGATGGAGTGTCGAAAGTATGAGGGGCTGGGCCCTGTACTGGATGCGGGGCTATGATGTTCCATGAGACACCACCCTCCAAGAAGCCCTCTCACCTGGCAGAAGAGAAAAGCATCATTTGAGCCAGGGAGGGAGGTCCCATACACAGAGAAACCTGAAGACAACCAAATTTGGTGGTCCTCACTAGGAATGCACATTAGACTCTCCTGAGAGGCTAGGCGCCATGGCTCACGCCTGTAATCCCAACACTTTGGGAAGCTGAGGCAGGAAGATTGCCTGAGCCCAGGGGTTCAAGACCAGCCTGGGCAACATAGCAAGATCCCTGTCTCTACAAAAACATTTTTAAAATTAACTGGGCATGGGGGTGTGTGCCTGTAGTTTCGGCTACCTGGGAAACTGAGGTGGAAGGATCACCTGAGCCCAGGAGGTTAAAGCCGCAGTGAGTTGTGTTCATGCTTGGGTGACAGAGT
Source organism: Tarsius wallacei (assembly GCA_963574415.1). NCBI lineage: Eukaryota > Metazoa > Chordata > Mammalia > Primates > Tarsiidae > Tarsius > Tarsius wallacei. Next base: position 9,658 of record CAUYQG010106467.1, read on the forward strand.
GAGACCCCCAACTCAAAAAAAAAAAAAAATTTCCTGAGACTCCCATGTCCTGGGTACACCCCAGACCTATTACATCATAATTTCTGAGGTGGAACCCTGGCATGAGTATGTTTTAAATCCCCAGGGGCTAAGAATCACTGCTGAAATAAATGCAGCTCCCTCCCCCACAACCCAGGCATGAGTAGAGGGGTCCAGGACATCTAGGGATGACTACAGTGGGAGAGGCAATGGGTATACAATCTGACCAGTGGCAGTCAGTCACCCACCCACCTATAAGAGAAGGGGATAGGAAGGAACGATGGGGTGAAGTGTGCAGAGGAGAAACTGTGGGTGTGGGGGAGGTGGGAGATGGTGGGGTTCAGCAGAGCCAAGGCTCTCAGTCAAGCATCATCCACCCTTACAACCCTCTGACGCCAAGAGGGTTTCTCCCAGTGTCCTTGTCTCTCATACACCTAATTAATGAGCCGTGGAAATGACGTCATGATGGGGTTGCCTGTGGTGCTGGAGTGTTTTACAGGATACCTGGTCACAGTCTAGGCTACAGAGAGGAGGAAGAACCCATTACCTCAATCAGGAGAGGGTCTGGCACCCCTCACAACACCACCAAGTTATGGAAACTGGAAACATTTACATTCAAAAAAATAAATACAAGTATCAGATTGCCTTTAGACACAAAAACCTTTTTTTTAGTCTTTTATTATTTTTAATTGACATGTGGCAATTGATCACATTTATGGGGTATAGTGTGATGTTTCAATACACGTTTGCATTGTGGAATGATCAAATCAGGGTATTTAGGATTCCATTACCTCAAACATTTATCATTCCTTTGTAGTGAGAACATTCAAAATCCTCTCTTCTAGCTATTTTGAAATACGCAATATAACACTGTCAACTATACTCACCTTACTGTGTGACTTATTTCTCCTATCTGTAACTTTGTACCCATTGACCAACCTCTTTCCATCTCCCCTCCCCTCTACCCTTCCTGCTTCTGGTAACTACTTTCTACTCTCCCCTCTGGGAGAACAACATGTATGGATTCCACATATGAGTGAGATCATGTGGTATTTATCTTTCTGTGCCTGGATTATTTCACTTAACATACTGTCATCCAGGTCCATCTGTGTTGCTGCAAATGATTGGATTTTATTCTTTTTATGGCTGTATGGTATTCCATTCTGTATATATACCATATTTTATTTATCCATTCATTTGTTGATGAATACTTAGGTTGATTCCATATATTGGCTATAGTGCTACAATAGACACAGGAGTGCAGATACCTCATACTGATTGCATTTCCTTTGGATATATACCCTAAAGTGGGATTACTGTATCATATGGTAGTTTTATTTTTACTTTTTTGAGGAACCACTATACTGTTTTCCATAGTAGCTATATTAATTTACACTCCCACCAACAGTGTATGAGTTCTCCTTTCTCCATATTCATGCCAACATTTAAAAAAAACTTTTTGTCTTTTTAAAAAATAATAACCATCCTAACTGGGGTGAGGTGGTATCTCATTGTGATTTTGATTTGCGTTTCCTGATGATTAGTGATGTTGAGCATATTTTCATATATCTGTTGGCCATTTGTATATCTTCTCTTAATAAATTCTTATTCACAACATGGATATAGCTGGTGACCATCATACTAAGTGAACTATCACAGAAACAAAGAACTGAATACCACATGTTCTCACTCATAAGCAGTTCCTGATCACTGGTCATACAAGGATGGGATCAGCAGACGCTGTTCACTGCTAGGGGTGGAGGGGCCACATGATATCATACTGGGTACCTGGTCCACTCTCAGGAGGGGAAAGGGCCAGCTAGAAGCCCAAACGTCACCTACATGCAACCCACTTACGTAGTAAATCCTCACTAGTAACCCACAACTCTAAAATTAAAAAAAAAAACAAAAACAAAAAAACTCTTACAACTAAGCAATAAAAAGACAAGGCAATTTTTAAAAAGAAATGCTTATTCAGGTCTTTTACCTACTTTTTAATCAAGTTATCTGTTTTTTTACTTCTGAGCTATTTGCATTCCTTATATATCCTGGCTATTAACCCCTTGTCAGATGCATAGTTTGCAAATACCTTCTCTCATTCTGTAGGTTGCCTCTTCACTCTGTTGATTGCTTTGCTGTGCAGAAGCTTTTAAGTTTGATGTAATCCCATTTGTGTACCAAAAAAACCTTGCCCAGACCAATGTCATAAAGCTTTCCCCCATGTTTTATTCTGGTAGTTTTATAGTTTCAGGTCTCATGGACTCTTCACGCTAGAAAAGGCCTTAGAAATCAACTTGTCCAACTCCTCACTATATAGATGGAAAAACTGAGGCCCAGAGAAGGGTGTGCTGGAAATTACCAGCATCTCTGAGGCAGCGTTGCTGGTTGAGAGTTCCCTGCACAGTCCTTAGCAAGGATCGATGACGTCCTCCTGTTCTAAAAGGTTGCCAAAAAATCATGCTTGAGGCAGGTGATCAAGATATTGAAAAAGGGTTGTATTAGTTTCCTACAGCTACTGCAACAAATTACCACAAGTGTGGAGGCTTAAAACAATAGAAATGTGTTCTCTCATGGTTTCAGAGTCCAGAAGTCAAATCAAGGTGTTGGCGGGGTGAGTTCCTTCTGGAGGCTCCGAAGGAGAATGTGTTCCAGGTCTTTCTCCTGGCTTCTGGTGGTTGCTGGCAATCCTTGGTGTTTCTAGGCTCGTGGCTGCATCACTCCAATCTCTGCTTCTGTCTTCACATGACCTTCTCTGTGTTTCTCTGTGTCGCAAATGTCCCTCTCCTGGCTCTTATAAGGAAATGAGCCATTCATTGGATTTAAAGCCCACCCTAAATGCAGGATGATTTCATCTCAAGATCTTAATTTAATTACACCTGCAAAGATTATTTCTAAATCAGGTCACATTCACAGGCACTGGGGGTGAGGTTTTGGACATATCTTTTGAGGAACAAAATTCAACCTGCTGCAGGTGCTCTCTGGATCATTGTGGAGGAGAGGAGAGCAGTACTGGTGACAGAGGTGACCCTCTCAGTGATGGCCTATCCTCCCAGGCCCAGCCAGCCTGCAGCGTGTCCTCCTTTTTCATTCCCACCCTGCAAAGATGAGTAAACTCAGACCTCCTGGTGGATCCTGCCACCAGGGGCCAAGCTCAGATGTGTCTTGGAGTCCTAAATCTTAAAGAGACATTTTTTGTGTGTCTTCCTGCTTGCTGGGCACTGCACTGTATGCTGGGAGAACCAACAGGGCAGCCCAATTCCTGTTTCCAAGGCTCTCACAGTCTCAAGAGGGAGCCAAACTCAAACTCCACGTTTGGGAGTGCCTGGCAGAGGTGACACAGAGCTATGGAGCAGAGAGTACCTGGAGCTGCTGCTGGGAGACAAGGAAAAGATGAGGGCAGGTCAGGAAGTAAAGGATTTCAAAGGAGAGAAGTGGGAGGAGGGTCCAATGTGAGGGCCAGAGCCCTAAGAGCCCTTGGTTCAGAGAAAGAATGTGATGGTGGGGGTGAGAGCTGAGAGGGCCCTCCACAGGGAGCTCCCAGGCTGGCCCCTGGAAATTCTTACCACACCAGGTCTCATGGGCTGTGTCCTTGGCTGACCTCCCTGCTGGGCACCGAGCTCCTGAGAGCAGAGGCTGGGCATTCTGTCAGAGCAGCCCCAGGATGGGGCCCTGGCACAGTGCAGGTGCTCAGCACATGCGATGGCTAAATGGTCAATGAACAAAAGACTGCTTTAGAGGAGAAGGCCCCTGAGGACCTCGAGGCGGGGGACCACCCACCATTCTCACCATCAGTGATTGACTCTTTGGTCTCTTTATGCACCACCGTTGATACACACACCCTCAAGGATTTGAGGCAGCTTGCAGAAAACACATAACAGAGTAAAATGAAATTTAATTAAGTAGAGGTGAAATTAGGACCGAGGGAATATGTGGATGGAGATGCTGACATCAGCAGTCATACATTGAGTACCTGTTGCAAGCAGGACACAGGCTGGTGCTTCCACCTTCTCAGGGGAAGAGTCAAGCCTGGCAAGGGTCATCATAGGCCCCAGGAAAGCTCCTGGAAGAACTTGAATTTAATCTCCTATACAAAACACAATGTTCTCTACTTCATTCATTCATGCACTCATTTGTTAATTTATTTTAATAATCCTTATTGAGCACCTACTATGTGCCTGCTGTAAGCACTGCTCAGAGCCAATCTTTGCTCTTTTTAAAGTGCTCTTCATGGGTTGTCTCCACAGAGGTGGAGCCCAGCCCAACAGGTCCTCTTAGTAGGAGGCAGAGTGGAACCCAGGCCCACCTCAGGTTTTCTGGAATGCTAGACTTCTCATAGACTTTTTCCCATATTGTACTTCACTGAACATATCATAATGCAGTGTGACCTTGGGCTAGATACTTGACTTCTCTGTGCCTCCAGAATCTAATTTGTAGAGATGATTAAAAATTAAAGGGCTTAATGTACCAGTGTTGGTTCCTCAGTTTTGACAAATACACCATGGTGACATAGACGCTAACAATAGGAGAAACCGCATGAGGGATTTACGGGAACTCTCCATATTATCTTTGTAACTTTTCCATATGTCTAAAGTTATTCTAAAATAAAAAGTTTATTTTAAATAATTAAAGGACCTGTCTCATGAGTTTGTTGTGAGATAGACTTACTAAGCACATTATAAGTCTTGGTACTCATTACTTAATTTTCACAAAATATTGTGCTAGAAGTTTATTATTTCCATTTTTCAGACCAGCCTCTGAGAAGTTGGATGACTTGCCCGAGGTCATACAGATAGTATTAGGCAGCGTATGGATTCAAACTTAGGTCTGACATGCTCCAAAGGCCACAATCCTTCTGCTATATTGAATATCTTTATCTTGAATATCTTTAGTGACAAGGAAATGACCACCTCACCTGGAAAAGGTCTGTGAGTTAGGAACTGATTGTTATTGTTCGAAATGATCAATCAGGATTTCCTGTAGCTCCTGTGGGTTGATCTTCATTCTACCCCTTGGGATTGCATGGAGCACATCTCCCTTCTGGGTCCCAGCAGGCCCTTGAGAGTGCTAAGCAGAGTCCACATGCTATGCTGAGGCCAGACATCCTTGGTCCCTCCCATAAAACAGCCAGTATGCATAGCTCAGGCCTTGGTTCCAAATACCAGATGGATGTCTACCTTCCCCCACCCTATTCCCCTGGGCAGGCCCACCTCCTCTGGCTGACTGCTACTCAAAGCATCCCTCTTTAAGTGAGAGGCTCACAACAGAACCAGGGCTCTGGGTGAGGCCCCTTGGTGCTAAGCCATTCCGTTCCTTGAGGGACCTGGTCATCACAATTCTGCTCTTGCAACCTGGGAGTCAAGTAGCTTTTGAGCAGACTTGTCTTGCTATGTGAACAAGATAGCAAGAGCCAGGCTGCTGGGATGTTCCTAAGTCAGAAGACACGGTATTCAGTCCTGATGTCTCTGTGCAGCGGTGTGGTCTTGGGCAGGCCTTTAACCTTCCTAAGCCTCTGTTTTCTCACCTGTAACACAGAAAGACTAACAACAGTGCTTCGTGTCCCTATCTACCTCTCAAGCAGAGTCTTGCATGAGATAGGATGCCCAAGCTCTGACTTTCCCACAGCCCCCTCATACTTTCCCACAGCGCAGCACATCTCATGCAGGGCCCTAATGCCAGTTTCCTTGCATTGCTTCCCCTGAAAGTGTGTGATGTCTTTTGTTTTGTTTTGCTTTGTCTTGTTTTAATAAAGTCAGGGTCTTGCTAAGTTGCCCAGGCTGGTCTTGAACCACGGGTTCAAGCTGTCCTTCTGCCTTGGCCTCCCAAAGTACTGGGATTATAGGTGTGAGCCACCGTACCTGGCTGTGTGTGATTTATTTTAGAGCAGCAGCTCTGTTCTATTTACCTTTGGGGTCCCCAGTGCCTACAAAGATTAACAGCAGAAAACACTTACATAGCACTTACTCTGGGCCAGAATCAACTCTGTGAGGTAGATCCTATTATTATCTGTATTTTATAGATGAGGAAGCTGCAGCACAGAGAAATGTCCAGTCCCCTACCTGGCACATAAAACATATTTAATATTTGTTTTTGTTAGTTAGATGGAAGGGTGGGTGTGTGAGTTAGTGAGTGCATGGATGGAAGGATAGGGGGATGGGTGCATGGGTGGACAGAGGAATCAGTAAATAAATGAGTGTATGGGTGAGAGGGTGAAGAGGGAGGGCATGTGGAAGGATGGATCCGTGAGTGGATAGGTGGATGGATGAGTGGATGGGTGAACTGATGAGTGGATGGATGGGTGGATGGATGGATGGACCGATGGTGGGTGGGTGCGTGGGTGGCTGGATGGCAGGTGAGTGGATGAATGAGTGAATGGAAAAATGTATGAGTGAACAGGTGCATAGACAGTGGTTCAGAAAGTTCTTGTGTTATCAAGTCCTGGGAGTGGGGAGATAACCTCAGGACCCTGTAAAGGGTGGAAGCACTTAGAAATAGCAAAGGAAACCTCCTCAGTCTAACAGTGAATAGACGCTGGGAGTGGGAGTGTCTCTCCGGGGGGGGGGGGGGGGGGGGGGGGGGGGGGGGGGGGGGGGGGGGGGGGGGGGGGGGGGGGGGGGGGGGGGGGGGGGGGGGGGGGGGGGGGGGGGGG
>CAUYQG010106468.1:0-12729 GCA_963574415.1 Tarsius wallacei
TTAGCCGGGCGTGGTAGCGTGCGCCTATAATTCCAGCTACTTGGAAGGCTGAGGCGGAAGGATCGCCGGAGCCCAGCAGGTCGAGGCTGCGGTGGCCGGGAGCAGCCACTGCACTCCAGTCTGGGCGACAGAGTGAGACGCCAACTCAAAAAAATAAATAAATAAATTAAATAAAATAAAATAAACACATAAAAAGATAAGGAAGATTACTAATAAACAATCTAAAATTACACCCAAGGAACTAGAAAAAAACTAACTCCAAAGTTAGTAGAAGGAAGGAAATAACAAAGACCAGAGAAGGGGCTGGGTGTGGTGGCTCATGCCTGTAATCTCAGTGCTTTGGGAGGCCAAGGCAGGAGGATCGCTTGAGGCCAGAAGTTCAAGGCCAGCCAGAGCAACATAGCAAGACCCCTGCCTCTAAAAAGAATTTTTTTTTAATTAGCCAAGGGTGGTAATGCACACCTGTAGTCCTAGTTACTCAGCAGGTTGAGGCAGGAGGAATACTTGAGCCCAGAAGTTCAAGGCTGCAGTGAGCTAGGATTGTTCCATTGCACTTCAGACTGGGTGACAGAGCAAGACTCTACTTTCCCTCCAAAAAAAGAGAAAGAAAAAAGAATATTATAGGCAAATATCCCGATGAACATAGATGCAAAAGTCCTCAACAAAATACTAGCAAACTGAATTTGACAACACAGTAAAAGGATCATCCACCATGACTGAGTGGGGTTTATCCTTGGGTTGCAAAGATAGTTCAACATACACAAATCAATAAATGTAATATACCACATTTTTTAAAGGAAAAAAAGATATATTAATAGATGTAGAAGAAATCATTTGCCAGGTACAGTGGCTCATGCCTGCAATCCCAGCACTTAGGGAGGCAGAGGCAAGAGCTCAGGGATTTGAGACCAGCCTCAGCAACATGGCAAGACCTTGTCTCTACAATAAGTTTTTAAAAAATTAGCCAGGTGTGTGGGTGCATGCCTGTGGTTCCAACTACTTGGAAGGCTGAGGCAGAAGTGTCACCTGAGCCCAGCAGGTTTAGGCTGCAGTGGCCATGACAGTGCCACTGCACTCCAGCCTGGGTGACAGAGTGAGACTTTGACCCAAAAAAAAAAAAAAAAAAATCATTTGACAAAATTCAACATCCTTTCCTGATAAAAACTCTCGACAAACTAAAATAGATGCAAATTACTTCAACATAATAAAGGCAATATATTACAAGCCCACAGTAAGCATTATATTCAAGGATGAAAAACTGAAAGTATTTTCTTTAAGTTAAGATCAGAAACAAGACAAGCATTCCCACTCTTGCAGCTTCTATTTATCATAGAACTAGAAGTTTTAGCCAGAGTAATTAGATAAGAAAAAGCAATAAAAAGTATCCAAATGGAAGAGGAAGGAGTTGACATGATCTTATGAACAGAAAACCCTAAAGACTCTGCTAAAAAACTGTTAGAACTGATCAATGAATTTGATAAAGTTACAGGAACAAAAACAACATGTAAAAATGAGTGGCATCTCTATACACTAACAACAAACTGGTCAAAAAATAAGTCAAGAAAACAATCTCATTTACAATAGTATGAAACAAAAAATATTAAGGACCAAATTTATCTAGGAAGTAAAAGATATGTATATTGAAAACTATAAAACATTGGTGAAATAAATTGAAGACACAAATAAGAGGAAATATATTCTGTATTCATGAATTGAAAGAATTAGTGTTTTTAAAATGTTCATATATTCCCAGCACTTTGAGAGGCCAAGGCAAGAGGATTGCCTGAGCCCTGGGATTCGAGACAAGCCTGGGCAACTTGGCAAGACCTCATCTCTACAATAAATAAATAAAAAATTAGCTGGGTGTGGTAGCATGCACCTATAGTTCGAAGTACTTATAAGGTTGAGGCAGAAAGGTTGCCTGAGCCCAGTTGATTGAGGCTGCAGTGGCTGTGAGTGTGCCACTACACCTCCAGCCTGGGCCACAGGGTCAGACTCTAATTCAAAAAAACAAAAAAGAAGTTCATATTACCTAAAGCAATCAACAGATTCAATGCAGCCTCTATCAAAATTACAATAATTACAGAAATAGAAAAAACCCTCAAATTTGTATGAAACCACAAAAGATCCTGGGTAGCCAAAGCAATCTTGAATAAAAGCTGAAGAGGTCACACTACCCAATCTCAAAATATGCTATGAAGCTATGGTAATCAAAACAGCATGGCATCAACAAGAAAATTGACATTAAAAAACAATGAAATAAAATAGTACATAAATAAATCCACATATTTACAATCAACTGATCTTCAGCAAAAGTGCCAAGAACACACAATGGGGAAAGGACAGTTTCTTCAAGAAAATGGTGCCAGGAAAATTGTATATCCACATACAGAAGAACAAAACTAGACCCTTATATACAAAAATCAACTTGGCTGGGTGCACTGGCTCACACCTATAATTCCAGCCCTTTGGAAGACTGAAGCGGGAGAATAACTTGAGCCCAAGTTCAAGACTAGCCTTGGCAACATAGTGAAACTTCATCTCTACAAAAAATGCAAAAAATATTAGCCGGACATGGTGGTGCATGCCTGTAGCCTCAGCTACTCAGAAGGGGCAAGGGGTCTGAGGTGAAGGATCACCTGAGCCCAGTAGGTTGAGGCAACGGCGAGCCAGGATCATGTCATTGTCCACCAGCCTGGGCCACAGCGTGAGCCCCTGACTTAAACAAGCAAACAAGCAAACAAAAAAATCAACTCAAAATAGGTTAAAGAATGAGACATAAGACTAAAGTATAAAACTCTTTGGAAAAAGCATAGGGAATAAGCCTCTTGACATTAGTCTGGGCAATGATTTTTTACTTATGACTCCACAAATACAGACAATAAACACAAAAATAGACGAATTGGATTGCATCAAACTCCAAAGCTTCTGTACAGCAAAGGAAATATTCCACACAGCGAAGAGACAACCTATGAAATGGGAGAAAATATTTGCAAACTATATATAAGGGAAGGAACACAAACAACTCAATAGCAAGATAACAAATAACTTGGTGAAAATATGGCAAAGAACAGAACATTTTTCCAAAGAAGGCATACAAATGGCCAACAGGTGTATAAAATAGTGCTCAACATCACTATCACCAGGGAAATGCAAATCAAAACCACAACAAGCTGTCACCTCACATCTTTTAAAAAATCGTTTAATCATATTCGTTACCTAAAAAACTTTTTCGGCAGTCAACTTTTATTGAGCTAGTGTAAAAATATCTTGGGCATTTTATCTAAACAGTATTTCACAAACATGATCAGCGATCATATTGCACAATGAGACCTATGTGTGCAGCAAAAATAGGAATGAAGGAAACTGCTGGCATAAAGGAAAACTCGGGTCAAATTAGCAAGGCAGGTGGCACACGCCTGTAGTCCCCGCTACTTGGGAGACTGATATGAAAGGATAGCTTGAGTCTAGGGGTTCAAGGCTGTGGTGAGCTGTGCTCGTGCTACTGCACTCCAGCCTGGGCAACAGAGTGAGACCCCGACTCGAAAAGAAAAGAAAACTGGAGTCTTTTCCAACCAAAAAGTCGGGAGTGTCAAGAGTAAATATTCAGGATGTACTAAGAGTCTGACTCCATATTTTGATGTTTGACTACTAACTCCTTTAATGTCTCACCACTCCCTCTTCCTATTCTGCCTGTCTACGAAAGATGATATTAAAGCCCGAGTGCTCAACTTCTATCAGCTGGAAGTTTAAACCTCAAGTCAGTACCCTCAATCCAGCGGGTGCAGTAACCACGGTAACCCCCTAAGCCAGTTCCTTCCTGACTCTCCAGGAGACATTCCCATGAGACTTCAGTGCATGGCACCATCATTTTCTGCATCCAAACCAGACTTTAGGTAGAGTTCAATCCAGTTCCAGTGGAGTACATACATCATAAGTACAAATTAACAAAAATGTTTTGGGAAAATATGTAAAGTTTCTAGTTCACCTACCAAAACAAAACCCAAAAAATTCCATTGTGCTTGTTCATTCTTAATACATAAATCGGCCGGGCGCGGTGGCTCAGGCCTATAATCCTAGCACTTTGGGAGGCCAAGGTGAGAGGATTGATTGCCTGAGCCCGCGGGTTCGAGACCAGCCTGGGCAACTTGGCAAACCCTCATCTCTACAATAAATCAAAAACAGCCGGGTGTGGTAGCGCGCGCCTGTAGCTCCCACCACTTGGAAGGCTGAGGGGGAGGGATAGCCGGACCCCAGCAGGTTGACACCGGGGTGGCCCGTGAGCGTGCCACTGCACTCCCAGCCTGGGCAACAGACTGAGACTCCAACTCGAAAAAAAAAAAAGACATTAATCAACATTAGTGTTTTCAAATTATTTCACCGAGTGCTATAAGCATATAAGAGATTTGTTATTTTAATCTCTATTTCCATATTTTCTTGTGTTTCATACTTGTTTTTATGTTCTTACTATATAATTTTACTTTATGTAAATCAAAGTGCACACTACGGTCTTACATGGCGCACGAGAAAAGGTCATGTGGAAATATGGTGCATTTTCATCAGCTGTGACACATGTTTAAGGTGTTAGTCTGAAAATGTACTTCTGTGGAATTTTCATTATCACCTAAACATCTTATGGCCAGAGTGTAGAGAGAATAACTCCAGTGCAAAGTATGAGTATATGGAGATGCCAAAAAAATGTATACACATTTAGAGGAATGTGAAGGGGTGTTCGCCGTAATCAGAAGTGTCTGATTGTAACCACTTTGAACACCTCTTGTTATTGCAGAATTCAAAAGTGACTTGTATTCATCTTATTATTATAATTTTAATAGTTATTTTTCTTTCTTAAAATGTGTATACTTTTTTTGGCACCCTTGGGATATTCACAAAATTGTATGTTGTTCGATCCTATCATGGAAAGAACTTGTTATAGATCTTCTTCAATCTTAAGAGCCTAATAGCAGGCCAGGCGCAGTGGCTTAAGCCTGTAACCCCAGCACGTTGAAAGGTCAAGATGAGAGGACTGTCTAAGCCCATGGGTTCGAAACCAGCCTGGGCAACTTCATGAGACCCCCCCCCCATTTCTACAATAAATCAAAAAAATTAGCTGGGCATGGTAGTGTGCACCTGTAGTTCTGGTTACTTGGAAGGCTGAGACAGAAGGATTGCCTGTGCCCATTAGGCTGGCGCTAGGGTGACTGTGAGTGTGCCACTGCACTCCAGCCTGGGAGACGGAGTGAGACTCTGACTCAAAAAAAAAAAAAAAAAAAAGCCTAATAGCACATTACTAATGTCTATTAGGAAGAATCCTACTGAGGTAAGACAAAATTATGTGGGTAAAAGGAATGTGATTCATTCATAAATTTTTTTTAAAGATTCAATTTTTTATGGCCAGGTAAAGTGGCTCACGCCTATAATCCCAGCCCTTTGGGATGCTCAGGTAAGAGGATTGCCTGAGCCCACGGGTTTGAGACCAGTCTGGGCCACTTGGTGAGACCTCATCTCTACAATAAATCAAAAAATTAGCCAGGCATGGTGGTGCATGCCTGTAGTTCCAGCTACTTGGAAGGCTGAGGGAGAAGGATGGCCTGAGCCCAGGTGGTCGAGGCTGCAGTAGCTGGGAGTGTGCCACTGCCCTCCAGCCTGGGTGACAGAATGAGACTCCAACTCAAAAAAAAAAAAAAAGATTCAATTTTATTAATTAACATGAGAACTATGACACATTCTGAACAAAACAGAAGCAAATCTAATGCCAGCAGTTAAATGTGACTCCTGTTCAAGACACGCTATTCCAGTTCTTTTGATCAAAGCCTCTTTTCCGACAATTGTTCTGTCTTCAATTTCAATAAATTGTTGTTGTTGTTTTTTGCTAATCCTTGCTACACAATAGCTATTGCCATTCAATGAAGAGAGGGCCACCATTCCCCCTACATTATTTCTACCACATGATCAGTCTATAGTAACATAGTACTCTCCTCCCATAAAAATCTCGTGTCCTAAGGTCTTGGCCTTCTCTATTTCACAGTCAGTTGGTAGAACATTCCTTTCCTATATCCTACTTTTTCCTCTGTCTGGAGAATGGTACCCTGAATGCAGTAGGCATAATGACTGACATAGCCTTACATTCTTCTCTGCTTCTCACAGATGCTAACTTGGACAATATTTAATTTTACAAGGTAACATCCTTGTTCTTCCAGGAACATGGATAGAACTAAACATCACCTAATGAAGTAGATAGACCCTTTATCCTGTTGATTCTTTCCTGGAGACAACCCTGAAACTCCCGTAAGGAAGGCATTAATACAAAGAGGTTTCAAAGTTCAGGTTGAAGCAGGATGTGGTGGCTCATGCCTATAATCCCGGCACTTTGGGAGACTGAAGCAGGAGATTCGCTTGAGCCCAGGAGTTCGAGATCAGTCTGGGCAACGTAGTGATAGCTCGTCTTTACAAAAATAAAAAGTTAAAGTTCAGGTTGAGAGTTACAAATAGTAAAGTAGCCTTTTCAAGAAACTTCAAACAATTGAATAAGATATTTTCCCGCGGGTTCGAGACCCACCTGGGCAGGCGAAACCTCATCTCTACAATACATCAAAAAAATTAGCCGGGCGTGGTAGCGCACACCTGTAGTTCTGGCTACTCAGAAGGCTGAGGTGGAAAGGATCGCCGGAGCCCAGCAGGTCGAGGCTGCGGTGACTGGGAGCGGCCACTGCACTCCAGTCTGGGCGACGGAGTGTGACGCCAACACAAAAAAAAAAAAAAAAAAAAGATATTTTATGATGTAAAGGTAATTGGTCATTTCCAAACATCCCTCCACCTTTGAAATATATTATGTCACATGTTTGAACTTACTTTCACTTGTAATTTTTCTGCATCACGCAAAATTTGTGGTTAAGATTGGAGAACAAGAGACTTAGTTATTCCTTGTGTAAATTATCTGATGTGGAAGACATTCTGAAAATTGCTTAACACATTTCCTGTATTATATCTGTAATAGTTTTCTCCAGTAGGAAATTTTTTGTGAATTCTGAGGAGACACCCTTGCTTAAGGGTTTTACTATGTTTGTCTGGTTTCCTTCTAATGTAAATCCTCTAATGACACCAGTCATGATTGTTTAACAAATAGCCTTACACATTCCTTACATTTGTGGGGTTTCCCTCCAGTACAAATCCTCTGACGTCCACCACCGTTTCGATCCTCGGGTCAAAGCCTTCCCAGGCATGTTACATTTTTTTGGTTTGTTCAAAGACATATATTTTGATGCCTGGGTGAAGCTTCTGCCACATATATTACAGTTATATGATTTCTTTTTAGTGTGGTCTTCCTGATGTTGGTTAATGCTTGAACTCATAATGAAGGGTTTGCCACACTCATTGTGTTTATAAGGTTTCTGCTAAGTATAAATTATTTAATGGTTATTAAGGCTTGTATAATTTCTCTTGTGGACTCAAAAGTTGTGAATATATGAGCAAAGTCTTGCCACATTTCTATGTTTGTAAAGTTTCATTTTCCCCTAATGTGCATTTTCTGTTTTTGTGAGAGTAATGAAGAAGAGAGAAAATAAGTCCTGTGATTTTAGCAATGTGGGTTTTGACACAGAAGGAACTCTTGGGGGTGGTAGAACCAAGGAGCTATGGTTGATAGACTTAACTTGATTATCGTCAAGTTTTCCCTTCAGCTTGAGATAGCTGCAGTTACGGCAGATGCAATTGAGGGCTGAATCCAAGCTGATTTTTTTTTTTAATCAAGGTCTCACTCTGTCATCTAGGCTGGAGTGCAGTGGCATGATCATGGCTCACCGCAGCCTTGACCTCCTGGGCTCAGGCAGGGCTTCTGCCTCAGCCTCACAAATAGCTGGGACTACAGGCATGCACCACCACATCTGGCTACATTTTTTTTGACTTTTTTTTTTTGAGTTGGAGTCTCACTTTTTTTTTTTTTGAGTTGGAGTCTCACTCTGTCGCCCAGACTGGAGTGCAGTGGCCACTCCCGGCCACTGCAGCCTCGACCTACTGGGCTCCAGCGATCCTTCCGCCTCAGCCTTCCAAGTACCTGGAACTACAGGCGCGCGCTACCACGCCCGGCTAATTTTTTTGATTTATTGCAGAGATGAGGTCTCGCCTGCCCAGGCGGGTCTCGAACCCTCAGGCTCAGGCAATCCACTCACCTCAGCCTCCCAAGGCATGGGATTACAGGCTGAGCCACCGCGCGGGGCCCAGAAAACCACTTTTCACTCTCAGTTCACCATCCACCTCCTGCCTCCAGAAGATGTTGGAAAACAGGGAAAAGTCAAGGTTTTTAGAGAGAGCTACTGGTGTACTGAGTCACTGAGTCACTGCCATCACCCCAACCTCATCTTCAGGGCTGCGTGCCCCTCACCACACACTATACAGGGAGTTTTACTGGGATCGCCTGGCAGAGCATCATATGTGTTCTCTCCATGTTGAGAGACATGGGGGGCTGAAGTCTGCGTGAAGCCTGGGATGTGAAGGTGTGAAGGGTTAGTACAGGCATCCTGTGGGGGAAGGATGAGGCTGTGATTTGGGACATAGCAGCACCCACGACAGGTCAAATGAACATGTATTTTCTAGTGCAAATACGATAGAAACACGCAAGTGCTCTGGAGAAGCACTGCCTGGGGTCCTGCTCAAGAAAGCTGCCTCGAAAAGTAAGTGGACTTCAGCAGAAGGAAAGTGGAGGCGTGTCACCAGACGCCCAGAGTCTCAAGAAAGAATTGAAAACATAAACTGCAAAAGGAGAACATTCATCCATGCAAAAGACGCTGCAGAGCTGGGAGCCGTGGCTCATGTCTGTAAACCCAGCACTCTAGGAGGCAGAGGTGAGAGGATTGCCTGATCCCAGGGGTTCAAGACTCTACAATACATCAAAAAAATTAGCTGGGCGTGGTGGCACATGCCTGCAGTTCCAGCTACTTGGAAGGCTGAGGCAGAAGGATCACCTGAGCCCAGCAGGTCGAGACTGCGGTGGCCATGATCATGCCACAGCACTCCAGCCTGGGATACAGAGTGAGACTCCAACTCAAAAGAGAGAGAGAGCCGGGCTCGGTGGCTCAGCCTGTAATCCCGCGCCTTTGGGAGGCTGAGGTGAGTGGATTGCCTGAGCCGGCGGGTTCGAGACCCGCCTGGGCAAGTGAGACCTCATCTCTACAATAAATCAAAAACTTAGCCGGGCATGGTAGCACACGCCTGTAGTTCCAGCTACTTGGAAGGCTGAGGAGGAAGGATCGCCGGAGCCCAGCGGGTCGAGGCTGCGGTGGCCGGAAGTGGCTGCTGCACTCCAATCTGGGTGACAGAGAGACTCCAACTCAAAAAAGAGAGAGAGAGAGAGAGAGAGAGAGACTTCATCTCTACAAAAAAAAAAAAAACCCAAAATTTAGTCAGGCACGATAGCATGTGCCTGTAATCAAACCCAGCTACTCCAGAGGTTGAGGTGGAAGGATTGCCTGAATCCAGGAGGTTGAGGCTGCAGTTAGCTGTGGTCATGCCTCTGCACTCCAGCCTGAGCAACACAGTTAAGACACCGACTCAAAAAAAAAAAAAAAAAAAAGAAACTATAGAGATGAAACCACCAATAATGGGAGGGGGGAACTTGAGAGAACTCAAGAATACAGCCCACATGCAGAAAGAGTAAGCCCTAAGCACCTGCCAACCCGAGTGCAGATGTCACCCATGACAGTACTAGTCAACTGTGAACTTTCCTGTCTCCCCTGTTACTTTCTCCGTATGTTCCGCCCTTAACAGGCCTTATGGCTGTGTAATTCGTTCACTGCTAAAGGGTGCCCGGATGAAGGTGCCAACGGTGGCTGAAGTCCAGTCTGAGTTTCAGTCTCCAAACCATATGCCCTGGCATGGAACTGTGTCTACTTGGAAGAAAAGCTGTCTCTTCCTAATTCACACAGAGGTACAGTTCTCCCGCCATGGGGTTGCATATGCCCAGAAGGGGAATGTTTTTCTAATCTACAGAGACACCAGAGGGACTAACAGTCACCCAACTTGGAGAGTCTCAGAGACAGTGACTCACACGATGAGGAAAGAAGCAGAAGCATTGAATGAGGAAGGAGCAAAACTGGCCACACATGCCCGTCCCACAGTAGGTGACCTGCGTCACAGAGGCCCTAGCTGGGAGAGAGGGCAAAGTCATCATTTAATGTATTTATTTATTTATTTTTGAGTCAAGGGCCCACTCTGTCACCTGGGCTAGAGTGCAGGGGCATGATCACGACCACTACAGCCTTGACTGCTTGGGCTCAAGCGATCCTTCTGCCTTTGGAGTACTTTTTTTTTTTGAAAGAAGAATTTACTGAGAGGCCAGAAAAGCTCCCACAGTGGGAGGGGACCCCAGGGGGTTGCCCAGGAGGACTTTTAATAACTAAGAGTGACCAAAAAAGTTAGGGACTTGACCAAGGTCTTATCTAAGGGGTCAAGGGAAAACTAGCCCCAGAGAATAAATTCAAGGACCAGTGGTAGATAAAAATTAAGATGTTTTCTGATTTATCCTCTGTCATGGACGTGCCCTACTAATAATATACATTCTCTCCTTTAGGCAAAAAGCTAGGCTATATTTCTCAGTATCTCTTGCAATTTGGTGTAACTTTTGGCTAAATTTTCTCCAATGGAATGCAAGATAGGTTAGGTTTTATATGATGGGTACCATATGCAGGACTGACCTATAAACAATGAAACTCTTTCCCCCCTTTTGCCAACTTGATACAGGTGGTAACAAGGGCTCAAATGATGACAGATACAAGAAACCTGGGTCTGTGAATGACTGCAAGGAGGAGAGCTACCCCACTAAGCTATACACCTGTCCAACACTACTAGGTGAGCAGGAAAGACACCTCTACTTTGATCAGCCATTATATTTTAGGTTGGTGCATGTTAAAAGAATCACGTCTTTCAAATCTGGAAAACAGAAGGAGACTTTATTTCTGGCAGGGCAGAGGACAACTGCAACAAGACATGTAATCTCTATGAACAAAGTAAAAAATAGAGTTTAGACAGGACGTGGGGAAAATATAAGTCATTGGCTTTGATTAGCTCAAAGTGAAGTGGGGTAGTCACTGATTAGATGAGCTTCAAGAGCAGACCTATGGATGTAGAGTTTAATGACTATGAATGATTCAGCTCAAGAATGGTATTTACTGGTCTTAGTTTCCCGTGTAAGTGCCCGAGGGTATGAGTGAGGTCCTTCAGGCAAGAGTGGAGTTTTCCATCCTCATCTCCCTTTTGACTCTCTTTGACAGATCATGGAAGAGGCCATTAAATATTGTTTAGAACAGTGAGGAGCCATTTTTTTTCTGTAAAGGGGTAAAATAGAAATAATTCAGGTTTTGTGAGCCCTACGGACCATATTATAACTATTTCACTCTACTGGAGCACAAAGCAACATAGATGATAAGCAAATGAAAAAGTGTGGTTGTGTTCCAATAAAACTTTACTTACAAAAACAAAGGGTGTCCGGGCACAGTGGCTCAGCCTGTAATTCCAGCAGTTTGGGAGGCTGAGGTGAGAGGATTGCCTGAGCCCAGGGGTTTGAGACCAGCCTAGGCAACTTGGTGAGACCTCGTCTCTACAGTAAATCACAAAAAAAACTAGCCAGGCGTGATGGCATGCGTCGGTAGTTCCAGCTACTTGGAAGGCTAAGGCGGAAGGATCACCTTAGACCAACAGGTCAAGGCTATGGTGGCTGGTAGTATGCCACTGCCCTCCAGCCTGCGTGAAAGAGTTATACTCCAACTCAAAAAAAAAAAAAAACACACACAAAAAAACCCAAATATATGCTAGCAGAATCAGGAACGCTGGAAAGTGCACCAAAGCCATGATCCAGGTTTTCACAGATTAAACCCTCTAAAGCTGGAAGCGGTGGCTCATGCCTTTAATCCCAGCATTTTGGGAGGCAGAGGCGAGAGGATTACCTGAGATCAGGGGTTTGAGACCAGCCTGAGCAACATGGCGAGACCTTGTCCCTACAGTAAAAAATCAAAAATTTATTGGGGCAGGGTGGCACATGCCTATAGTTACAGCTATTCAGAAAGCTGAGATGGAAGGATCACCTGTGCCCAGCAGGTCGAGACTGCAGTGACTGTTAGTGTGCCACTGTACTCCAGCCTTGGCAACAGAGTGAGACTCAAACTCAAAAAAAATGTAGCAAACATAATGTCCTCAAGGTTATCTGTGTTGTCACATGTGGCGAGATTTTCTGTCATAAGGCTAAGTAATATTTCATCACATATCACATTTTTAAAAAATCAGTTGGCTGGGTGCAGTGACTCACACTTATAATCTCAGCACTTTGGGAGGCCGAGGTGAGAGGATTGCCTGAGCCCACGGGTTTGAGGCCAGCCTGGGCAACTTGGCAAGCCCTCTTCTCTACAATAAATCAAAAAATTAGCTGGGCATGGCAGCACTTGCCTGTAGTTCCAGCTACTTGGAAGGCTGAGCTGGAAGGATCACCTGAGCCCAGCAGGTCGAGGCTGCGGTGGCTGTGAGTGTGCCACTGCACTCCAGACTGGGCGACAGAGTGAGATTCCGATTAAAAAAAAAAAAAAAACCAGAAAAGATCCCCTTCTCTACCTGAACTATGGAAATAAGGCAAAAGAGTATTTACCAAGTTGTTATCTCTTATAATTGTTTGAAGTTTCTCTTATCTTTTTTTTTTTTTTTTTTGAGTTGGAGTCTCACTCTGTCGCCCAGACTGGAGTGAAGTGG
>CAUYQG010106470.1:0-16907 GCA_963574415.1 Tarsius wallacei
TCTTTGAATAATCCTCTATCTTAGCCGGGTTCGGTGGCTCAGCCTGTCATCCCGCGTCTTGGGAGGCTGAGATGAGTGGAATGCCTGAGCCCGCGGGTTCGAGACCCGCCTGGGCAACTTGGCGAGACCTCATCTCTACAACAAATCAAAAATTAGTCAGGTGTGGTAGCGCGAGCTTGTAGTTCCAGCTACTTGGAAGGCTGAGGCTGAAGGATCACTGGAGCCCAGCAGGTCGAGGCTGCGGTGGCCGGGAGTGGCCACTGAACTCCAGTCTGGGCGACAGAATGAGACTCCAACTAAAAAAAAAAAAAAAAAAAAGAATTATGCTAAATCTGCTCTGCCTGTGCTCTGCAAATGGAGCAGCAGAGGCTGGTTGATAGCACTTCTGTTTACAGCATTGTTGACTGACTGTTTTAAGCCCACAATTGAGAACTACTGCTTAGAAAGACAGATTTCTTTCCAAGTCTTACTGATGACTGACAATGTGCTTGGTCACCTGTGAATGCTGAGGGGGACATACAGGGAGATGAATGTTGTTTTCATGCCTGCGAACACGGCATCCATTCTTCAGCCCATGGACCAAGGAGTGATTTTGAATTTCAAGTGTTATTATGTAAGAAATACATTCTGTAAGGCTAGAACAGCTGTAGACAGAGATTTCTCTGGTGAATCCGGGCAAAGTAAATTGAAAGCCTTCTGGAAAGGATTTACCATTTACATGCTGTTAAGAACATTTGTGATTGCTGGGAGGAGGCCAAAATATTGACAATTAACAGGAGTTTGGAAGAAGTTGATTCCAGCCCTCATGGATGACTTTGAGGAATATAAGACTTCAGTGGAGGAAGTCACTGCATTTGTGGTGGACGTAGCAGGAGAACTAGAGCTAGGAGTGGAGCCAGAGTGAATTGCTCCAATGCCGTGATGAAACTTGTGCGGATGACAAGCTGCTTCTTAGGGATGAGCAAAGAAAGTGGTTCCTTGAGATGGAATCTAAACCTGGTGAAGATGCTGTGACCATTGTTGAAAAAAACAATAAGAGACTTAGAATATTACATACGGTTAGTTGATTAAGCACAGGTAGGGTTTGAGAGGATTAACTCCAATTTTGAAAGAAGTTCTTCTCTGGGTACAGTGCTATCAAACAGAATCACATGCTACAGAGAAATCTTTCCTGATCACTATGGAAAACTTCATTTCTGTCTTATTTTAAGAAATTGCTGCAACTCTCCCAACCTTCAGAAACCACCCTGATTGGTCAGTAGCCGTCATCACTATTGAGGCAAGACCCTCCACTAGCAAAAACATTACAACTTCCTGAAGGCTCGAATGATTGTTGACATTTTTAAACCATACAGTATTTTAAAATCAAAATATTATCTTTTTTTTTTTTTTTTTTGAGTTGGAGTCTCACTCTGTCACTCAGTCTGGAGTGCAGTGGCTGCTCCTGGCCACCACAGCCTCGACCTGCTGGGCTCCAGCGATCCTTCCGCCTCAGCCTTCCAAGTAGCTGGAATTACAGACACACGCTACCATACCCGGCTAATTTTTTGATTTATTGTAGAGATGAGGTCTCGCAGGTGGGTCTCGAACCTGCGGGCTCAGGCAATCCACTCACTTCAGGCTCCAAGGCATGGGATTACAGGCTGAGCCACCGAGCCTGGCTAATATTATCATTTTTTAAAGCTATAATGCTGTAGTACAATGTAGCTCTTATATGTACTGGAAAACAAAAAAAATTATGTGATTTGCTTTATTGTGTTGTTTGCTTTATTGCAGTGGTCTGGAACCAGACCTACAATATCTCTGATTTATGCTCATACTTTAAATCATCTTTAGATTAATAATAATGCCTAATACAATGTAAATGTTATATTGATAGTTGTTACACTGTACTGTGTAAAGAATAGTGATAAGGAAAAAAGTCTGTACTTGTTCAGTACAGACGCACTTTTTTGGGAATATTTTTGATCAGTGATTTGTTGAATCCATGGATGTGAAACCCATGGATACAGAGGGCCAACTGTAGCCATTCTAACCGTAGTGAGGTGGTACCTCATTGTGGTTTTGATTTGTATTTTTTTGATAGTGATGCTGAACATTTTTTCATATATCTGTTGGCCGTTTGTGTATTTTCTTTAAAGAAATGTCTATTTAGTTTTTTTTAAAAGTTTTTATTTTATTAAAATTGTGGGGCATAATTCAGTGTTAGGTACAAATGTTCATTATGCAGGTACCCTTGTTGATGAGGTGTGCCACCCCCTCCCCAGGGTTTCCTACTACTCCCACTACTACAATTATGATAATTGTTCAAGGTCCACTTATGAGTGAGAACATGTGACACTTAGTTCTTTGTTTCTGTGATCGATGATTTAGTATTATAGACTCTGAGTCCATCCAAGTTGTTGCGAAGTTCATAATTTTATCCTCCTTTATGACTGTGTATATGTACCATATTTTTAAAATCCAGTTCTCTTCTGATGGGCAGCATGGTTAGTTTCATGTTTTTGCTGTTGTGAACAATGCTGCAATAAACATGCGTATGTAAGTATCTTTTTCATAGAGTGATTTGATTTCCTTCAGGTATATTCCCAGTAGGGGGATTACAGAGTTATATGGAAGGTTGATTTTTAGGTCTTTTAGGAATCACCACACTGTTCTCCACAGAGGTTGTACTAGTTTACACTCCCACCAACAATTCTTTTGCCCATTTATAAATTGGATTATTTATTTATAATTCTTTACATATTCTGAATATTAACCTCTCTTCAGATAAATAGTTTATGAATCTTTTTACCATTCTGTAGGTTATCTTTTCACTCTGTTGAGTATTTCATTTGCTGTGCAGAAGCTTTTTAATTTGATATAATCCCATTTGTCTATTTTTGCTTTTGTTGCCTTTGCTTTTGAGAGCTTATACAAAAAATTCTTGCTCAGACCAGTGTCATGAAGCATTTCCCCTATGTTTTCTTTGAGTAGTTTCATAGTTTTAGATCTTACATTTAAGTCTTTCATCTATTTTGGGTTAATTTTTGTGTATGGTAAGAGGCTGGGGTCTAGTGTATTCTTGTGTATGTGGGTATTCAGTTTCCCAGCACCATTTATTGAAGAGACTGTGTTTTCCCCATTGTGTGTTCTTGGCTCCTTAGTCGAAAATCAGTTGGCTGTGGATGTTTGGGTTTGTTTCTGGTTCTCCATCCATTTTAATAACCTTACGTCTGTTGTATCCAGGATCAGTAAGATCATAACGTTTAATTTTCACAATAATTGTGATTGAATTCAGCTTCCTACCACCAACACAGTATTCATCTTTAGATGAACAGAGTTCTCAAACAGCAAACATTCTAACAAATGTAATTTTCTAATATAAGCATACTTAAATTGCAATATTATATAATTTTACAAGCCTTTGGAAGGTAACTGTCACAGCAAACAGAAAACTATTGACCTTTTTTTTTTTTTTAAAAGAAACTGAGTTGGAATGAAGCCTAATCTTATGGTAAAGGGAAAATCAGTAAGTATAGATTTAAATTGTATTATGTACTAAATAATAGATACATTATTTTCTAACCTTCTCATTTTCTTTCCAAGTAAAGAGTAATAGCTAATTCAGTACTTTGCACCATAAAACTTTTATGTAAACAACTTATTTATCTAAAATTTCTCATTAAATTCCATTGTAAACTTGTGGTGTATGTCTAAACTATATGTATATTTTTTGAGTTGGAGTCTCACTCCGTCGCCCAGGCTGGAGTACAGTGGCACACTCATGGCCGCTCCAGCATCAACCTGCTGGGTTCTGGCGATCCTTCCGCCTCAGCCTTCCAAGTAGCTGGAACTACAGGTACGTGCTACCATGCCCTGCTAATTTTTGGTTTATTGTAGAGACAGGGTCTCGCTAAGTTGCCCAGACTGGTCTCAAACCCGTGGGCTCAGGCAATCCACTCACCTCAACCTCTCAAAGTGCTGGGATTACAGGCTGAGCCACGGAGCCTGGCCTAAACTATAATTTTAACCAAGGCTGGATCAAAGTATGTGGAATTTACAGTAATTTTATTTCATAACTTTAAGTTCAGTGAAGTTAGAGACAGAGACTAACAGTTTATTCAATTAAAACTTTAGTCCCTAGCACAGTAAAGATATTCAATTTAATACTGCTTGAGGGAATAGAGCAAATTAATGAATCTTGGTGTTCAGATTTTTGTTGGTTGAAGTATATACAGTGTTATCAAGAATGTGGCATTCTGTTACTTGTATTAGCATTTTGTCAACAGAAATTTAGTTTATAAAAGTTACTTATAAGGAATTTGTAATTGGAACATTGCTCTTAACAATTCAGAAAGCAGGAAGAATGTATAACTTTTCAGGAGTCTGAATCAATTTTGTCTTTATATATTTTACTTTGCCCTCTGAAAGCAGATTAATAAAAATAGCATGTAAGTAAAATTTTTATTTCAAAATATTTTATGTATTAGAAAACAGTACTTCTATAAATTGATTTCATTGTGAATGAAGGGAACTTTGTACACTTAATGAGAATGAGAATGAAAGACAAAGGAGTGGACATATTTCTGCCATGAATTCATGAATTGATTCCTACAGAGTTACTCACATTCAAAATTAAGTAGTTGAAATTAAAAAGACCTGAAGATTATAGTATGTTAGGAAAGATGTTATCGTTTCCTCAGCTCTTGTAGCCCTCTATACTCGGATGGCCCTTCTGAAGGCACATGAAGAGATTGCTGGCGATTTTGCAGGACAAACTTATGCCAGTGCAAATTTTAAAACACCATATGTTTCCTTGGAGCTTTCCATTCAGATTGCACAAAAAGGAAATAAAGAGATGGCATATAGACTGAGATAGATCAATCAGTTGAGAGGTGGTTTTCAGGAATCGTGAGTTCATTCTTCTACATCGTCTTCAGACAGCACACTGAACAAGAAATTACATGTTTTTAATATGGGAGAGAGAAAACAAGACTGCACTGTCTGCTCAAATAGAAAAATACACCAGGTGGAGAGGGAAGGGCACACCTCATCAACAAGGGTACTTGCACAATGAACATTTGTATACCTAACCCTGACGTGTACCCCACATCTTTAAAATAAAAAAAAAGAAAAGAAGTAAACATACTGAAATAAAAAAAAGAACCAAAAAGAAAATAAAACAAGAAAAAGGAAAAAAATGTAATTCTGTAACTCATTCCACATTTAGAATGTTTTCTATATCATCTCCTTGAGTTTGAAAAATCTGTATAAAAATATACTTTAAAAATAAAGTTATATATAGTGTTAAAAAAAAAGAAAGAAAAATACACCAGGTGGAAGACACCAAACAAATTACTGTTGCACAGCATGTATCAGTGCATGTCAATGACTGTTTCAAACTTTATCATACGTGTGGTAAACAAATATAAGATATACAATTTTCCTTTTTTTGTTCATAAATAAGTTCTTCAATGTCCAAAATCCATTAGAAGCCACTGATGGAATTACACTAAAATAATTGGTTCCAATGCTATACTATTTAATATGAAGTGATTCAATTTTCACTATTTTGTAAAAAGTGTGGTCAGGTTGCTGGTAGGTGACCCGCAAGATGTCTCTGAGCGCAAAGGGTTAATGTGAAGAGACAACTGTTGGCCAAAGAAAGAGTTGCTAATTTTGTAAGATAATACTGAAAAATGTTAGAAGATACCTAATAGATATCTGTCTAATGTAAAGAGAAGTCCTTGAATTTCACAGTTGTGGAAAACACATCTCATACTTACTTAAACAGGATTGGAAATGTGAATCTTTCATGCTCAAGACTGATTTGGATAAAATATATGGCTAAGATCTAGAATGTTGCCACTGAAATGGTGAAAATTTACCAGCAATAGCAAAATTCACTGAGGAAAATAGTCACTTTAGTCACGCTGTATAGCTCTTAACTCTAGACAAAATTACTGTTTGCATTTTTGTGTACCCTGTTTAAATAGGATATAAAGTGAGGCTATTTTGCGCATATTTTCTTTTCAGTCTCTAGCTTAGTGCCTTAGTGTTTGTGGAATGAATGAACCATGTTCATTCTTTGGATCTGGCAATGATGAGGTTTGATGGGGAAGTGACAGTACTTAATTCTGCCAGTTCTTTGAATAACTATGAAGAGAGATTATTGAAATATTGTAGGTTATATTGAGCAAGTCTATGGCTAGTAAATCAAAGTTTGCTAGCACTGGTTTCAAATTTGAAATTATCTTTTGTTTAAAATGTTTATAGTTCATAGTAACAATTTATGTTAATCAGGGTCTGTTTGGTTATAAGAAATCTATTGGAACTAACATACATCAGAGTTTGTCTTTCTAAGGAATTGGGTAAATTCCATGATGCCCGAGGGCAGGAAGGCAAGTCAGGCCTCACAAGGGCTGGAACCAGGGGCTGGAAGGCTGGTGGACCTCGTGGTGGCCAGTCAGCATCTGTGTCCATGTTTGTGTTTTTCTCCTGCAACATACTCTGTGTTTTTCTCCTGCAACATACTCTGTTCTCTCTACATTGGGTAGGAGTGTCTTCTTGAGCCTCCTATATGGTATTTCAGTTTAAGGCCACCAGAGAGGAGGTCTTTGAGTCTAAATTATTGGGAGAGAGAGGGTCTGGTTGGCAGCTGGGGCAGAGTGTCCACTTGTGATCCAGCCATATAGCCAGGAGTTCTGTCATGTATTATCAGCCTGGTTACTAGAGATAAGTTTTAACACAAGGTAAGCATGGGCTGGGCAGCCACCCAGAGAGGTGTCTACTACCGTTTCAGGAATTCTTTCTAAAGAACTTCCAGATGAAACGAAACATTTTCTTTTTTGTCTTTAACAATAGAGAGATGCAGTTGTTTATTATCAGAGAGGAATGATGGCTGTTTCAAAGCCATTTGTGACAAAGTGAAGACATCATGCCAGTAAATTATCTCCAAAGGTTTTGAAATTGAAATACTTCCCTTTCAGGGGAAGAACTCTGAAAAAAATAGATTCGGGTTTGGACAATACATTCCCTTCTGTGTCTTCAGAGGAGCAGTATAAAGTTGCCGTCAGAGGAGCAGTATAAAGTTCATTCCCGAGGACTCAATACTGCATTGTTAAATTTAAACACACACACACACACACACACACACACACACACACAGTTTTTGGAGAATAATTACAGCAAAATGAAATGAATCTCAGAATTGCTATCTAAATGGAATGACCCTTAGATTAAACAGTGACCAAACATATGCAAAGTTTTTTTGTTTTTTGTTTTTTTTTGAGTTGGAGTCTCACTCCGTCGCCCAGGCTAGAGTGCAGGGCTACACTCACGGCCACCACAGCCTTGGTCTCCTGGGCTCTGGCGATTCTTCCACCTCAGCCTTCCAAGTAGCTAGAACTGCGGGTGTTTGCCACCATGCTCGGCTAAATATGCAAAGATTTTTATAGATGCACTGCAAATAGTGTTCTGGAACTTCTACTTTAATTAATCTACTTGAAATTCAACTTCATTTCTGATCTCTATCTCCTTGCATGGTTTGGCTGCTGCTTTTGTGTATGTCTACACTTGTGCCTGTCTTTACACGATGCTTCTCCATCTCAAATCTGTTGGATATTAATTTGTTCTAGCCAGTCAGTGTAGTGAGCTCAAAGTGCTCTTTTTTCTCTCCATTACTTGTACAGCATAGTATAGAGACACTCAGGGGCTTGGCATGGATGGCTGTCAAACAGAAACTGATAACCAAACTGATGGTACTGGAAGGACCCGGTGGTGTTGTGAAGAAGGTTGTTGCATCAGCAGAAAGAAGTACTGAGACTCTGAGTGGCTATCTAGAAGAATTGTGTACTTTGCTTTGTTAATCATACCTTACATTTTGAAACTTGGTGAGAAACTGGCTGTGTGATGATAGCTGTTGGCATTTTTGTTGGGGTGACAGTGTTATTTTATGCAAAATTCTTGTACTATTTAAAATAAATAATCAGTTTGGAAAACGTTAACCGAGTAATCTTTCTGCTTCCCTTCCCCTTCAGTATTTTAGTGGTCTGAATCTCTCAGCTTAACTTTCAGGCCAGTCTGATATTCCCGCCTCCCAACCCTCCCCAGTTGGAGCTCAGCTGACAACAGTCCAAGTCAGGCTGCTAGGACAGATTTGCTCAATGGACTTCCCGAATACCCTGCTTTTCCTGCTTTTGCTCTTGCCCCACGCTGTTTTGGCTTTAGCAGGACAAACCAAGGAAGTAATAAATAGCCTGTCCTGTGACATAGTTGGCTTTTCGTTTGCACTCACACATCTGCTCCAGTGGGTGTGCTCGCTGTAGAGGCTTCTCAGACCAGCCCCCTTCTAGTCCAAGATCACTTGCAAGGAGAACAGGAGTTGGCCATTTTTTTACTAAGTCAAAGTTGGACACCGTCTAGCCGCTTCGTATTTTGCATCATGCTGAGAGGCATTGCAATTTTCCCAGGTGGCATAGTCCGTTTTACTTTTATTTTTATCTTTTAAAAAGATTCATTTATTTAAAGGTTATTATTATCTAGCATTCAGGGTATTTTTAGAGGCTAATTACAGGAGACAGGTCACCTTTGATTTAGTGAATGTTCTAAAAAACACTCATTGAAAGGCAAGTAAGAAGTGCTAATTTTGTGGATTAGACATTCTTCTCCCTTAGATTTTCAGGATTCTTTTGTCTCCTTTGTCTTGGCATTTCAGAATATTTTATTTCCTTGGAATTTATGAAATATTACAAATCTCTCATTCTGTTGCCCAGGCTGGAATGCAGTGGCACAGTCATGGTGCATAGCAGCCTCGATCCTGGGTTTGGCAATCTTTCTGCCTCAGCCTCCCAAGTAGCTGGGACTACAGGCATGCACCACCATGGCTGACTAATGTTTTGGCTTTTTAAAAAGACAGTTTCTTGCTGTGTTGTCCAGGACAGTCTAGAACTTCTAGGATCTAGCCATCTTCTTGCCTTGACCTCCCAAAGTGCTGGGGTTACAGATGTAAGCCACTATGCAGAAATATCTTAAGAATAACAACTACCAAAGGCAATCGACAGATTCAACGCAATACCCACTAAATTACCAACATCATTCTTCTTAGACCTGGGAATAACAATATAGAAATTCATGTGGAAACATAAATGACCACAAATAGCCAAAACAATCCTTAGCAAAAGAAACAAAATGGGTGGTATCACACTTTCTGACTTTAAATTTTACTATAAGGTTATAATAATCAAAACAGCCCAGTATTGGTACAAGAATAGGCATATGGACCTATGGAACAAGATAGAGGTTCCGGATGCAAACCTCTATCCTGTTCCATAGGTCCATATGCCTGTTCTTGCACCAATACCAGGCTCAATTTCCAACCAACTCATCTTCGACAAAGCCTTCACTAACACCTACTAGAGTGAGGAGAACCTATTCAGTAAATGGTGCTGGGAAAACTGGTTGACCACATGCAGAAGATTGAAACAGGACTCCTGCCTATTCCCATACACAAAAATCAACTCTAAATGGATCAAGGACCTAAATGTAAAACCTCAAACTATAAGAATCTTAGAAAATGCAGGAAAAATCCTTACAGAAATTGGAGTAGGTAACCAATTCTTCATCAAAACCCTAGGTGTCTATGCCATAAGAGATAAGATAGACAAGTGGAACCTCATCAAACTGAAAATCTTCTGCAAAGCAAACCATAAAAAGAGTGGGCAGACAGCCCACAGAATGGGAAAAAATATTTACTGACTATAAATCTGACAAAGACCTAACATCCAAGAAACTCAAACATGCCAAAAGGAAAAAAAACAAACAGCCCCATTAAAAAGTGGGCAAAAGACATGAATAGACACTTCTTAAAATAACATATATGGGCAGCCAACAGAGACATGAAAAAGTGCGCAACCTCACTAATCAGAGAAATGCAAATCAAAACTACATTGAGATACCAGCTAACTCTAGTAAGAATGACCATCATTAATAAAAAACAGTAGATGCTGGTGAGGATGTGGAGAAAAGGGGACGCTTCTCCACTGCTGGTGGGAATGCAAACTAGTTCACCTCTGTGGAACACAGTGTGGCGATTTCTAAAAGAACTAGAAATTGACCTATCATATGACCCAGCAGTCCCCCTACTGGGAATATACCCAGAGGGATTCAAATCATTCTACAAAAAAGATACTTGCACATGCATGTTTATTGAAGCACTCTTCACCATAGCAAAAACATGGAACCAACCATGCTGCCCATTGAAACTGGACTGCATAAGAAAAATGTGATACATATTCACAATGGAATATTACTCAGCCATAAAGAAGGACAAACATGGACCTTGCAGCAACTTGGATGGATTTAGAGTCGATCATACTCAGTGATTTTTCACAGAAACAAAGAACAGAGTACCACATGTTCTCACTTATAAGCAGATCCTGAACATTTACCATAATACTATTAAGAAAGGGATTGGCAGTAGCAGGATACTCCCGGGGTGGGGGGATGGGGATACAACATGAATAAGGGTACCTGATCTCAAACCAGGCAAAGTAAGGACAAAGGAAGGCCCAAACTTTACCTGCATGATGTCCACTTGTATGCCTAATCCTGAATTGTACCCCACATCTTTAGAATAAAATAAATGAATGAAATCTATATTGATCTCTGAAAATAGCAACTGCTGAGCATGGTGGCTCATGTCTGTAATCTCAGTACTGAGAGATTACAGATTGCCTGAGAGGACTGCCTGAGCCCAGGAATTCGAGACCAGCCTGAGCAACTTGGTGAGATCTCATCTCTACAATAAATCAAAAATTAGCTGGGCATAGTAGTGTGCACCTGTAGTTCCAGCTATTTGGAAGGCTGAAGTGGAAGGATCGCCTGAGACCATCAGGTCGAGAATGCAGTGGCCATGAGCATGCTATTGCACTCCAGCTTGGGCAACAGAGACTCCAACTCACAACAAAACAAAAGAATAAAAACTAATATTATTAATGTAAATTTGTAGAGTCAATTTAATTATAGTTAACTGTATATACACAAGGAGGATTCTAAAAAAAACCCTGTAATTATCTTTTGGTGGGTGAGTCCCTCATACTACATGTGGAATTTATTCCTCCAGATCAAACAGTCATCCAGAGTTTTTATCTGGTAGTTTTGAGAAGGTTGCGTCACAATTTGTGGAAGAAGCATCCTGAGTTTTGGCAAACAGGTGACTGGTTCTTCCACCGTGACAATGCACCTGCCCACACCGTGCTGAGTGTTTGACAGTTTTTGACCCAAAACAGCATGACCCTATGCCCCACCCTCCCTGTATACCTGATCTTGCCCCAAGTGACTTTTTTTTTTGTTTCCCCGATGAAGAAAGTCCTCAAAAGGAAGCATTTTGCTGATGTGGAAGAGGTGAAATAAAAAACAGCAGAAACACTAAAAGGCATCAAAGTGGATGAGTTCAAAACCTGTTTTGAGCAGCGGAAGAGGTCTCTTGATAGGTGTATTGCATCAAATGGAGAATGCTTTGAAGGTGACTGAACTTTAAACATGTAGGAATAAATACACAATTTTTTTTTTTGAGTTGGAGTCTCACTCCTTCGCCCAGGCTGGGGTGCAGTGGCACACTCATGGCCACCCCAGTGTTGACCTGCTGGGCTCCGACGATCCTTCTGCCTTAGCCTTCCAAGTAGCTGAAACTACAGGTATGCACTACCATGCCTGGCTAATTTTTTGATTTATTGTAGACATGCGGTCTCACCATGTTGTCCAGGCTGGTCTCGAACCTGTGGGCTCAGGCAATCCACTTGCCTCGGCCTCCCAAAGTGCTGGGATTTCAGGCTGAGCCAGGAAGCCCGGCCAAATACACAATCTTTTATATATTTTTTTAAGT
Organism: Tarsius wallacei; assembly: GCA_963574415.1. Lineage (NCBI taxonomy): Eukaryota > Metazoa > Chordata > Mammalia > Primates > Tarsiidae > Tarsius > Tarsius wallacei. The sequence continues at coordinate 11,867 of CAUYQG010106470.1, forward strand.
TCTTCAGATGGATATGTATATGTATATTTTCAATCCGACTTTGATGCTGACTATAGTTTATTAAAAATAATTGACAGACATTAATTGCTAAACGAACTTATTTTACAGTTTGGCTTCTTTCTATGCATTATTTAATCAATATAACTCTGAGAAAGGGATTTACATCTCAGATTTATATTTATACCCACTCATTTTACTTATTTGTTTACTAATATTATTATTTGAGTTGGGGTTTCTCTCTGTCACCCAAGCTGGAGTGCTTACCATAGCCTCGACCTTCTGGGCTCAGGAGATCCTTCTACCTTAGCATCCCAATTAGCTGAGACTATAGGCACGCCACCACACCCTGCTAGTTTTTTTTATTTTTTGAAGAGAGTCTTGCTATGTTGCCCAGGCTGCCTTGAACTCCTGGTCTCAAGTGATCCTTCTGCATCAGCCTCCCCAAAGTACTGAGATTACAGGTGTGAGCCACTGCGTCCAGCCTGATTTATATTTCTTATTCTTGCTTTATTGTACTTTCTAGGCCTCTCAGTGTTGTGAAGTCAGACATCCTTGCCTCATTCCCACTTTTAAGAGGTAGATGTTCAGTCTTTCATCAAGTATAATTGTCAATTATAGGTGCCCTTTTAACAGTCTCAGGTAATTCCCATCTATTTTAGTTTGCTAAGAGTTTTTATTTTGAAAAGAATGTTAATTATATGTCAAATGCTTTTGTCTGTCGGGTGGATCACATGGTTTATCTCTCTTATTCTGCTAATATGATGAATAAACTGATTTTCAAATGTTGCACTAGTGTTGCACTCTGGAGATTAATTCCAGTGGATCATTGTGTATCATTTTTTAAAAGAATTGCTGGAGTTGATTCACTCATATCCTTTTAAAAACTTTGCATCTGTATTTAATGCTGAATTACTATACCTTTCTTGTAGTTCTTTGCTTGGTTTTGGTATCAGAGTAATGCTAGCTTTATAAAATTAGTTGGGAAATTTCAGATTTCAGGAAAAAAGAATTCTTTCACCATTAAGTATAATGTTGGCTGTATATTTTCTAGAGGTGCCCTTTATTGGATGGAGGAACTTCCCTTCTATTCCTAGTTAGTTGAGATTTTTTTGGTTTTTTTTTTTTTTTTTTCGCAATCAGGAATGGATATTGGATTTTAGCAAATACTTACTGTCATCTATTGAGATGATCATGTGGTTTTTCTTTTTTAATGTTGTTAATGTCATGGATTTCATTGATTGATACATTCAGCCTACCTTTCATTCCTGGAATAAACTATCCTTTTAAAATATTGTTGGAATTAGTTTTTTAACTTTTTTTTTTTTTTAGAATTTCACATTTATATTTAGGAAAGGTATTGGTTTGTCATTTTCTTTTAATGTTCTCTATTGTTTTTCCCTCATCATAGTAATGCTGTCTTCAAAATAGAATGAGTTACTAAGTGAACCCTTTTCTCCCCATTTTTTAAAGGTTTGTGAAGAATTCATATTATTTCTTTCTTAAGTGTTTGGTGGAATTTGTCAGTGAAGCCATCTGGATCTTGAGTTTTCTTTGTGGGATTTATTTTGTTATTTATTTATTTTGTGAAACAGGGTCTCATTCTGTCACTCCAGCCTTCTGGTCTCAGGTGGTCTTTGCACCTCAGCCTTTCAAGTAGCCTAGAACTCCTAGGACTATAGGTGCATGCCACCCTACCTGGCTCATTTTTTAAAAAACTTTTTGTGGAGATGAGGTCTCATTATGTTAGCCAGACTGGTCTCGAACTGCTGGGCTCAAGCAAGCCTCCCACCTCTGCCTCTCAAAGTGCCAGAATTAACAGATGTGAACCACTGTGCCCGGCCACCTGGGCTGGTGTTAAATTTCTGGCTTCAAGCGATCCTTCTGCCTCATCCTCCCAAAATGTTGGTATAGCAGGCATGAACCCATTATGTCCAGTGTGTAAGAAGGTTTTAAAGTACAAATTAAATTTCCTTGATAGATATAGAGCTACTCAGGTTATCTGCTTCATCTTGAGTGAATCTTACTAGTTTGTATCTTTAAAGGAATTTGTTCATTTTGTCTAATTTGCTGACCTTATTGACATACAGCTTCTCATAATACTATCTTATTTTTTAAGGAATATTTAAAATTTGAGTGATGCCACCTTTGTCTTTCTTAATCTTCGTCATTTTTTTCTTTCCTCCCCCTTTTTTGAGTTGGGGTCTCCTTCTGTTGCCCAGGTTAAAGTGCAGTGGCACGATCACGGATCTCTGCAGCCTTGACCTCGAGGATTCAGACAGTCCTTCCACCTCAGCTTCCTGAGTAGCTGGGACTACAGGCGTGTACCACTGTGCTCGGCTAAGTTTTTAATTTTTAATTTTTTTGTAGAGACAAGGTCTTACTATGTTCCCTAGGCGGGTCTCGATCTTTTGGGCTCAAGTAATCCTCCTGCCTTGGTCTCCCAAAGTGCTGGGATTGCAGGTGTGAGCCTCCACACCTGTCCCCACTTCTTCCTTTTTCTTTACCACTCTGGCTAGTGGTTAAATTTTATTCATGTTCTCAGAGAACCAGCTATTGGTTTCATCCTTCTACTCTGTTGTATTTCTGTTTTTAATATTTCATTGATTTTCATTCTGATTTTTAATATTTCTTTTCTTACTTTGGATTTCACTTGTACTTCTTTTTCTAGTTTATTATGGTAGACATTGATTTGATATTTTTCTTTTTAAAAAAAATTTCCATCTCAGTACTGTTTTTGCTGTATCTTATAAATTTTGCAATGTTGTGTTTTGTTTTCACTCATCATCAAGTTTCTTTAGATTTTTGACCTATGAGTTGCTTAGAAATGTGCCATTTAGTTTCTAGAATTTTCTGGATTTTTCAGTTATCTTTCTTTTATTGATTTTGAATTTAATTTTATTGTGATCAGAGAGCATACTTTGTGTGACTTAAATCCTTTTAAGTTTTTTGAGTCTTGTTGTATGACTCAAAATATAGACTATCTCAGTACATGTTCCATGTGCACTGAGGAGAATGTGTGTTCTGTTCTCTGGTGGAGTGTTCTATAAATAACAGTTATGTCAAGTTGGTTGATAGGGTTGTTAAAATGTGACATGGCCTTACTGGTTTCTCTGTCTACTTGTTATCTCTGACTATGATTATAGGTTTATGTTTCAAAGTGTGTATATATCTTTATTGACTTTCTGCCTTATTCTGTCAATTTTTAAGAGAGAAGATTATGGAAATTGTAGAATATAATTGTGGATTTATCTACTTGTTCTTGCTGTTCTGTGAGTTTTTGCTTCATGTAGTTTGAAGCTCTCCTATTGAATACATAAACATTTAAGATTGTTATATCCTCTTTGTCCTTAGAAACACTGTTTGCTTTGAAATCAACTTTGACTAATATTAATATGACATAGTACATCTTTTTCCATTCCATTATTTTTAACCTATTCGTGTCTTTACATTTAAAGTGAGTTTCTATTAGACAGCATGTAATTGATTATATGGAAATATTTTTATTATTATTGTTATTGTTATTATTTTCACTTGAAGTCTCACTCTGTTGCCCAGGCCTGATTGCAGTGGCATGATCAAGGCTCATTGCGGCCTTAATCTCCTAGGCTCGGGTGATCCTCCTGCCTCAACCTCCTGAATAGCTGGGACTACAAGCCCACACCACTATGCCCAGCTAATTTTTTGATTTTTTTTGTCAAGATGAGATCTTGCTATGGTGCCCAGGCTGGTCTCAAACTCTTGGCCTCAAGCAGGCCTCCCATCTCAACTTTCCAAAGTGTTGGGATTACAGGTGTGAGCTACCACACCTGACAAATTGGATCTTTTAAATCTGACAATCTTCGCCTCTTAACTGGGATGTTTAGGACATTTACATTTAATGTGATTATTGATTTGTTGGGCTGATCAGTGAATGTATATATATAACATCTTGTGAGGCTACATAGTGTCAATAAATGCTTACATTTTTATATTTATCTTTGTTTTTCAGGGTGATTCCTTTTGCAGATTTATGGTTCTGCCAATAGTGTTGTCATATCAGAAAAGAAAGGACTCATATACTTTTTTTAGAGTAGATAAAGCAGAGATTTAAAAATTCTGGTCTGGCCTCAGAATGAAGGGTATTAAGGAAACTAGGTCCTTAATGGAAGTCTCCAGAGGGCCCTGATGGACTTCTGCTTGTTTTGAACTAGTCATTTTTCTTTATTATCCTGGCCCTTAAAGACAGTGAGCTGTTTTCATCTCAGGATACTTCAGACAGAAGTAGCATGAGACCTTTTGGGACACTTTATGGTCACTTCAGTTGGCACAGGCACTCCAGAGAAGTCCAGTGGTATGGCGGGCTTTGCATGGCATCTGATTGTACATCTCCCTTGACTGACTGGGTCATAAGTCTCCATTGGGGAAAATAATTGAGATTTTGTATTTTTATTCTTTCGAAAGATATGTCAGATATGACTCTTCTATATATTGAAATTTAAAATTAAGCTTTTGTCTGATATAAACAGCCTAATTTTTTTATAGAACAGTTCTTTAAAAACTGTTCTCTCGCTGCTAATCTCCAATTTATTGATGTCTTTCTTCACATTCCAGAGGTAGGCGAAGTAATTATCTTCTGATTCTTCAGCCAGTTCTTTACTGGCCTAGAAACAGAGAAGCTGCAGTAGCTTTACCTTTCACATTTTTCTTTTGATACCATTCACATGAATATTGCTAGTAGCGATCCCAACAACAACAACAACAACAACAACAACAACAACAACAACAAAATCCTTGTTTTTTTTCTGCCTTTGGCTACAGGGCTGGCTTGTAAACAGAAGGAGACAAAATGTTTTGATAGGAGCATTTTTAGCGATGGAAAATGAAAGCCATTAAAAGAACCATCTTAACAAAAAATGTGGCAAGCTGGGCTCGGTGGCTCAGCCTGTAATCCTGTGCCTTGGGAGACTGAGGTGAGTGGATTGCCTGAGCCCGCAGGTTCGAGACCCGCCTGGGCAACTTGGCAAGACCTCATCTCTACAATAAATCAAAAAAAAAAGAAAAA
>CAUYQG010106471.1:0-44674 GCA_963574415.1 Tarsius wallacei
CCTGTAGTTCCAGCTACTTGGAAGGCTGAGGCGGAAGGATCGCCGGAGCCCAGCAGGTCGAGGCTGCGGTGGCCGGGAGTGGCCACTGCACTCCAGTCTGGGTGACAGAGTGAGACTCCAACTCAAAAAAAAAAAAAAAAAGAAAAAGAAAAAAATGGTTAAGATGGTAAATTTCATTCTATAAATATTTTACCACACATTTAAAAAAATTTAGAAACGGATTACTCTTCTGTCCCCTCAAACAAATACCATAGTGTGATTCTCTGAGGTTGCAAGCCTGCATTTTGATGGCCAACATTATTATGTCCAAATAACTTAAAATTAATACAATATTATTATCCATAATGGGATTGGATCATAATACCAAAAGATACAATCCTGAATGCCATAATCCCGAACACTGAAAAAAGTGAAGCACGGCAACCCCCTTGGGTCCCCTCCTGCTCTGGGAATTTTATCATGGTGGAGTTTTTTTTTCTTTTTGAGTTGGAGTCCCACTCTGTCACCTAGGCTGGGGTGCAGTGGCATGCTCATGGCCACCCCAGTGTCGACCTGCTGGGCTCCGGTGATCCTTCTGTCTCAGCCTTCCAAGTAGCCGGAACTACAGGCGTGTGCCACCACGCCCAGCTAATTTTTGATTTATTGTAGACGAGGTCTCCCCAAGTTGCCTAGGCTGGTCTCGAACCCGCAGGCTCAGGCAATCCACTCGCCTCGGCCTCCTAAAGTGCTGGGATTACAGGCTGAGCCACTGAGCCCAGTCCATGGTGGGTTTTTAAGAAGAAATAGTCTAACTATGTTGCCCATACTGGTCTTAACTTCTAGGCTCAAGTGATCTTTTTGCCTCAGCATCCTGAATAGCTAGGATTACAAGTGTGCACCACCACACCCAGATTCATCATGGTTTTTGATTGATCTTGTCAAAAGACTTAGTTTGTCACGGTATTTCAGACAGTTGCAATTATAAAGCTGGATGAATACAATTACTAACCACAGTGATATGCATTTATATATCTCTCTTTTTGATCTATTTCTTCTTGAATATGGTTTGTCCGCTCATAGCTATTTTATTCTGGTATATATGAGTATTTATGCTTTTTAAAATATTCATGCTATTACTATTTTATTATGTAAAGTGGCCTGTGAAGTATTCTGTCATATTTTTATACACTTCTCAAATAAATCTCCTTTTATAAATATAAACAGCCCAGCATGGTGGCTCACGCCTGTAATCCCAGCACTTTTGGATGCCAAGGCAGGAGGACTGCTTGAGACCAGGAGTTCAAGATCAGCTTGGGCAACATAGTGAGACTTCACCTCTTAAAAAACTTAAAAAAAAAAAAAATGGCTGGCTGTGGTGGCACACACCTGTAGTCCCAGCTACTTGGGAGGTTGAGGCAGAAAGAATGATCACCTGAGTCCAGGAGTTCAAGGTTGCAATTAGCTGTGATCGCACCATTGCAATCCAGCCTGGGTGACAGAGTGAGACCCTGTTTCTTAAAAAAAAAAAAAGTAAATAAATATATAATTTTTTTAATAAACTATTTTTTCCAGAATTATATTTTCAAGATTTTGATCTTTTGGAATTGAGATTTTGATTTTTCAAAATTTCAATATTTGGGATTTCAATATATGGCATTCAGGATTGTCTTTTAGGGTTATGATTGGCTCCCATCAGTAATATGTGGTCTATATTCGGCTTTTACCAAATGATCCAAAAATATGCTCTAGAGCTGAATTTTTCTTCTAGTCCAGGAAGTGGTCAATGAGGATGTACTCATGTGTTGCATTTGGTCAGCCTGTTTCTACGTAAGAGTCCTTTCCAAACCCTACCCCTCTTTTGGATCTTTCATTACATTGATATTTCGAAGAGATATTATCTGTGTATTACTTTTTGAAGTTGAATTAAATTACAGTAGCAATGTATAGTATGATGTTCACTCAACCGTGCTTCCACCATTGTATTTGATTGTCTTGCCTCTCGCATTCATTTGATTAATGCCACCTTTTGAGTGAACATTGCACTTAAAATATGTATGCATTTTTCGGGCACCATGTATGTATACATGTATATAATACACATACACATATACACACACACACACACACATAATGGAGTACTATGCAGCCACAAAAAAGGAATGAAATCATGTCCTTTGCAGCAATGCAGATAGAGCTGGAGATTATCATCCTAAGTGAACTGACTCAGAAACAGAAAACCGAATACTGAATGTTGTCACTTGTATGTGGGACCTAAATGGTCACAAAGATGGAAATAACAGATACTGGGGACATCAACTGGGGGGAGGTAGAGAGAGGGGCTAGGTTCAGAAACTACCTATGGGGGCACTGTGTACACTATCTGGGGAATGGGCAAACTGAGACCCAATCCCCACCACTCCACAATATGTCCAAGTAATGAACATGCATGTGTACTCCCTGAATCTAAAAAAAAAAAAAAAAAAAAAAAAAAAAAAAAAAAAAAAGAATAATACAGAGAGATCCCACATATCCCTTATCTAGTTTTCCCCAAAGGTAAAATCTTGAAAAATTATAGTGTGCTATCACAATTAAGATATTGATACCATCCACCCATCTTGTTCAGATTTCCTCATTTTTCTTGTGGTCATTTGCATTTGTATGTCCATATGCAGTTTTATCACATGTAAGACCCTGTGGCTAGCAGCACAGTTGCAATCCTGAACATTTCCAACATGAGGATCTCTCTTGTTACCCTTTTTTTTTTTGAGTTGGAGTCTCACTCAGTAGCCCAGACTGGAGTGCAGTGGCCGCTCCTGGCCACCGCAGCCTCAACCTGCAGGGCTCTGGCGATCTTCTGCCTCACCTTCCAAGTAGCTGGAACTACAGGTGTGCGCTACCATGCCTAGCTAATTTTTTGATTTATTGTAGATGAGGTCTCGCCAAGTTGCCCGGGCGGGTCTCGAACCCGCGGGCTCGGGCAATCCACTCACCTTGGCCTCCCAAAGGGCGGGATTACAGGCTGAGCCACTGAGCCCAGCTTGTTACCCTTTCATAACCTCACCTTCTTCCATCCCTAACACCTGACAACCACTAACCTGTTCTCCATCTCTATAATTTTGTAATTCCGGCAATGTTATATAAATAAAATTTTAATAAATCTATTATATAATTGAGATTGCTTTTTTCACTCAAAAAAATTTCCTGTAGATTCATCCAAGTTGTTGCATGTATCCACAGTTTATTCCTTTTCATTGCTGAGTAGTTTTCCACAATGTGGATGTATTACAGCTTGTTTAGTTATTTACCCATTGAAGGATATCTGGGTTGTTTCCATTTTTGGCTGTTGTGAATAACGCTAAGAACATTTGTATACAGTTTCTTTTTTGGGGGCGGTGCAAACCTAAGTTTTTATTTCTCTGGGACAAATGCCCAAGCGTGCAGTTGCTGGGACATAAGGGAGTTGCATATTTAGTTTTATAAGAAATTGCCAGGCTGGGCGCAGTGGTTCACACCTATACACCCAGCACTTTGAGAGGCTGAGGTGAGAGGAATGCCTAAGCCCAAGGGTTAGAGAACAGCCTGGGCAACTTAGCGAGACCTCATCTCAACAAAAAATAAAAAAAATTAGCTGGGCATGATGGCACATGCCTGTAGTTCCAGCTACTTGGAAGGTTGAGGTGGAAGGATCACCTGAGCCCAGCAGGTTGCGGTGGCCATGACCGTGCCACTGCCCTCCAGCCTTGGTGACAGAGTAAGACTCCAACTCAGAAAAAAAAAAAAAAAGAAAAAGAAAAGAAACTGCCAAATTGTTTCCCAGAGTAGAGGCAACCAATTTTTAAAAATAGTATTTGATAAGACCAAATTCCATTCTGCAAAAGGAATGATGAGGACCCTTATGGTTTTGAGGAATGTGATATCTCTGCATTTAAACAGTAACACCGTGTGCCGGGTGACCAGAATGAGCATCATCCCACCTTCATCCCTGAGTCTAAAATTCCTGGACAGAGAGGTACAGATGACTTCAAACCTGTTTTTGGAAGTAGATGGAACATAAAACTGAATGCAGACATGCAAATGTGTGGGTGGGTGTGTAAAGAACACATGGCTGAGGAAATGGTCCACAGGCATCAAATTGATGTGTTCATACATGTGTTTACAAGGAAGGATAAAGCGTGCAAGTTGGTTAGTAAAAAGTGCGAAGCCCCCCACCTCTGCCAGTTTTCAAGAGAAAAAAGTGATGAAAATAACACCAAAGCCTGAGTAACTGAAGATCCGCTGCAGGAGATGGGCCTCCCACACAGCCCTGCCCGAGGCCTTAGCCACAACAGGGCTTCTCTCTCGCTGGCTGGGCAAAGCCTGTTTGCTTTTCCACACCTGTCTCCTCTCTTTTCGCAGTCTCTTTGGGGACACATTTGGAAATTATTTAAAAAGATAAAATGCCTCTAATCTGTTACCAATTAGAAGAAACATGTGAATATTATTTTCTAATTTGTGACTCTTGAGTATGCGTCTCAAAAACCAGAGAGAAGTAATTGAAATAATTATGTCTGCTCCTGAATATTTCTATTATGCTCTTGAAATAAGAGGGTGGATATGTCCTCTGTGCGTGACGTGCCCGAGGGTTGAATGTATCAATAAGAATATCAAAGCCCTGGACGTGAGTGGCCACAAAACTGCCACTTCTACCCAGCAGCTGGAGCCCAGGCTGGCAGGCCACGGGGTGAGGATGTAGCTGCTGGTCTCTGTGAAAGGCTCCAGGGCGTGGGAAGTGGGGCGAGGGGTTTCCTGGGAAGCATGTGCTCCTCCCTGCAACTCCACTCACCCCAAACTTCTCTATCCTAGTGACTCGTTTGCAGCTGGAGAGGGGTCGTACAGAAGACACAAGCCTGATTTAATAACAGGAGCAGTGTGGGTTTTTTTTTTAAACCTAGTTATAGTGCGACTTGAGTGACTAACTCCTGAAAATTGGTAATTTCTTGGTGGTTAACAGTAGAAGGTCCACCAATGAGAAGTGAGGCATGCTAATAAATTTATAGGGCATTATATGCCAATTAGACCTTGTCAGCCATTCAAGAGGCAGGGATGCCAATCAGGTTATCATTTCACAAATGCCCTCTTTATTGCCTACACTCTTGAAATTCAATCCCCCATTTATATGTTTGAAAAGTAGCAGATTAATGCTGACTGTACAGGAATCTGAAATTTGCAGAGGGTCTTTCTGGTTAAACAGCTTCCCTTTTCTTCTTCTGTGCAAATTCCTCTTTGTTCTTCAGTAGTAAGCAAGGACTTTGAAATGAGCATGGAATCCATATGGAAGCAGATTCATTCTAGACTTTGGGTCTTAGCAATAGCAACAGACGTAGGTCATCAGGGAACAACTAGTGATGCTGCTGTGCTTAGTATGACATCACACCCTCTTCAGCTAGCACCTGGTAGGTGCTTTATCTCCAGCACACATTTATAAGGATCTCTGCTTGAGCAGAGATGACATCTTGGCAACTGGGAGACCAAGAGGTAAACAGCCCTTTATAGGAAAGTGAAGAAACACAGAGCTGCCCAGAAAAAGTGTGTAAGTTTGCTCTCTGTGTTACAGCAATTGAATGGACTTACTTTTTTTTTTTTTTTTTCAAGTTGGAGTCTCATTCTATCACCTAGGCTGAAGTACAGTGGCACTGTCATGGCTCACTGCAGCCTCATCCTCCTGGGCTCAGGTGATTCTCTCTCCTCAGCCTCCTGGGTAGCTGGGACTATAGGCGCATGCCACCACGCCTGGCTAATTTTTTTATTTTTTTGTAGAGATGAGGTCTCACTGTGCTGCCTAGGCTGGTCTTGAACTCCTGGGCTCAAGCAATCCTGCCTTGGCCTCCCAAAGTGCTAGGATTACAGGTGTGATCCACTGTGACCGGCCTGGCTTTTTAAATTTCCCTTTGGAAAAAAACAAACAACAAACAACAAAACAAAACAAAACACGAGTATTATGCTCATTGCCTGGGGGAGCAGGCTCATTAGAAGCTCAAATCTCACCATGATGCAATAGACCAATGAAAACAAACCCACATCTGTATCCCTTGAACCTAAAATAAAATAAAAATAAAATATTAATTACTTGAAAAAGAAAATGAAAAAAAAATCACAAATGTATACGCTCTTTGAAAAAAAGTCATCCACCTCAAAATGTACAAACTGGACTTGGACACTGCCACCCACGCATACGGTCTGGCTTGTACCCTTTGCTTTCTGATATTTCCCACCCTGAGATACGGCATCCCACTCACACACACGGACAGTGATTGACCTCTACCTTCTGTACTTTGAAACATACTCCTGTTCTTTTTTCTTTTAGCTGAAGTGAGGTCCTGGAATTTCATTTCAGTCCCATGTGTCTTTACAACAATCACTAACATCATCAAATGCCCCGTTAAGTATTCATTCTTTCAAGAATTATCAATGGAGCACTCATAAGGTACTACACTGTTTTAGGTTCTGGGACACAGGTGAATAGAGGCGGATAGGAGCTGGGCATGGTGGCTCATGCCTGTAATCCCAACACTTTGGGAGGCAGAGGCAAGAGGATTGCCTGAGCCCATGGATTCGAGACCAGCCTGGGCAACTTGATGAGACCTCATCACTACAATAAATAAAAAAACTTAGCTGGGAGTGGTGGTATGAATCTGTGGTTCCAGCTGCTTGGAAGGCTGAGGTGGAAGGATCACCTGAGCCCAGCAGGTTGAGTCTGTGGTGGCCTTCAGCATGTCACTGCACTCAGGCCTGGGTGACAGAGTGAGACTTCGACTCAAAAATAAAATAAAATAAAAAAAAATAAAATAAAATAGAGGCAGACAGATAAATAAACTTGCAACAATGAGGAAAATAAAGAGCTACATGTGTAATGGAAACTGCTATAATTTATGGGAATAAAACAAACTAAGAGAATCCATGTTCTCTTAGCTTTTACTATGCAGACAGCCCTGGATTTAGTTCACAAAAATTAAAGTCAGCTAGGTGTAGTAGTTCACGCGTATAATCCCAGCACTTTGGGAGGTTGAGGTAGGAGGACTGCTTGAGCCCAGGATTTCGAGACCAGACTGGGCAAGATAGGAAGACTCCATCTCTACAAAAAACTAAAAAAAAAAATTAGCCAGGCATAATGGTGCATGCCTATAGTCCCAGCTACTTTGGAAGCTGAGGCGAAGGAGGTAGCCCAGGAGGTAGAGGTTGTGGTGAGCCGTGCTCATGTTACTGCACTCCAACCTGGGCTACAGAGTGAGACTCAGCCTCAAAAAAAAAAAGAAAGAAAGAAAGAGAGAGAGAGGGAGAGAGAGAGAGAGAGAGAGAGAGAGAGAGAGAGAGAGAGAGAGAGAGAGAGAGAAGGAAAAGAAAAAAAGAAAAGTGTACTTACACCTAGACCAAGAAATAAAACTTTCTGCAGCTTAAAAACACACAATGCATCAGTAAACATTAAAGCATCTGCAAATTTGTGGAGAGCCTGTGAATCAACTGGAACAAGCATTTAAGTTCACAGAGGTACCAATCTCATGATATGGAGACACCACCTACTAACCCAGCAGTAAAGATGACCTTTTGAAAATGCCAACCAACTAACATGCCTACTGCAAGTGTCTCACCCTCCATAATGGTGGTTCCAGAGAATGGCCACCTAAGACCCAAACTCCAGATGTTCTCATCACTTAACAGGCCTTGGCACTTTCTAGCAGAGCTAGTGGAAACCTTTTCTTTGGTCAATTTCAAAGTGAACATACTGCTGGCCTGTCTTAGTCAGGCTAAGGGAGAGACACCAAGATTCAATGACACCTTTTTTTTTTTTTTGGTGTGTGGAGGGAGACTCTCAGAGACCTGACTGGCTGAGGGCCGACAAAGGGTCCTGGTGAGGACCTTGGAGTCCAACTGGATGAGGTTCAAAAAGAAAAGCACACTGGTGAAGACCCCCACCTTTCTGGAAACAACCATCATGGAGACTGAGGGTCTGTCTTGACAGCACATCAACAAACTGAATGACCTGCCCCTCGGGACAGAAAGCACGTCATTTACTCTCCCTCCCTGACTGTGCTGGATGTTGTTTGATCTGATTTACTATGTATGGTCATTTTCCTTCATGGCTTCCCAGAAGAACAGGACTTTCTAGGTCTTTTCACACCTTCAAGCAGGTTTCAACCACAGAGACTATAAGAATGTTGCCTCCCCTCAAAGGCCTCTGCCTCCTCACTCCCACCTCCAAGGCCCATTCTAGAGCCTTGGGATCATAACTAGTGAATACAGTTTAGTGGAAGTCAAACTCCTCTCATTTGGTGCTAAGAAAATTGATAGGTCCTTGGTTGTCATCTAACTGATAAGGCCACTTCACAGCTTTAAAAAGTGCTGGGTAAACCGGGCTCGGTGGCTCAGCCTGTAATCCCAGCACTATGGGAGGCTGAGGCGAGTGGATTGCCTGAGCCCGCAGGTTGGAGACCCACCTGGGCAACTTGGCGAGACCTCGTCTCTACAATAAATCAAAAATTAGCAGGGCCTGGTAGGGCACGCCTGTAGTTCTGGCTACTTGAAAGGCTGAGGCGGAAGGATCGCCGGAGCCCAGCAAGTTGAGGCTGAGGTGGCCAGGAGCGTGCCACTGCACTCCAGTCTGGGCGACAGAGTGAGATTCCAACTCAAAATAAAAAAATAAAAAAAAAAGAAATAAAAAAAGTGCTGGGTGATCACATTATCACATTTACAGAAGGATCCTCCCCGATCAAACTGGTCACAGGTGAGTATGAGCAGAGAAAACGGCCATTCCTGGGGAAGTGTGCACTGTGTTGCAACACTGCACCTGCCATTTCAATGGGTACCACGGGGCAGGGACAGATTCTCTTGGGAAGATCGTGTGGCAGAGTCATGAGAAATGGACAGGTCATAATATGAAAGGTAAATGCTCCTGAAAGATGAGATTCTCCTTGGAGGAGGGCTGTAGGGACCCGGACTCTTTCAGTGAACACAGAAAGATATCCCACTTCCCACCCCCACCGTGGGCTCTGGCTTCCTCTCATTCCCACCTCACCCCCTAAATAACACTGGAATGCCCTGTCCCCTGATGGGCTTCATAATGAGAAGTGCTGTCAATCACAGCTCCATTAGCCTGGACAGACTTTCACTTCCTGAAACAATTTATTGGATTCCCAGAAGCAAATGGGCCTTCTTCCTTTTCAGCTCTGTTTTTAGGGAGCTATTCAGAGGGAGTGTGTGTCCCTTCTGCTCCTGCTGGGCAGCCTTTGTTTCCTCCATTTACTCATGAAAACAGTTTCCTGAGTTCACCTACCTCCTCTGTCCTGGGTTTCCCGAGTGTTTGCCAAAAAACTTTTTCCCCCACTGTTTGATAGCTACACAAAACCCACCAGCTGTTTCCAGCTACTGAACCAGGGCAGGACCGGTGAATTTTATTTGCAGATTTTTTGGGTAAAGCAGGGCAGGGGGTGGGGGAGGGGAGAGGCACATACTTGAAGAAATTAAATTTACGCAAAGAAAGAAAGAAATGAGGCAAAATGAAGGAGATGATGCTCTCTTTGTAAGTCACTCTGGGGTCTGTGCCTTTCCCCCATGCCTTCTTTCCCTTTCTAGATTATTCCTGACCAAGTATTTAATCAGCTCTACAAAAAAATGGCTAAAGACACCCTAGAGAATTTTTTCTAAGAATATTAAAATTTTTTAGACTGTATTCACAACATTTATAAGATCTATATTATGAGTGAAGATTAAAGTTTTGTTTAGATAAAATTTCCAACTATTTAAGGAACCAATACAACCTACTAGCAAACTGCTGCCCAAAGAGTTTAAAAAGGTCAGGGCATCTCAGTTTCTGAATAGAAAAATTACATACAATAATATTTTTCTTCTACTGCTCTTCTTAAAGAATAATATACACTGCACAACTGCACTTGAGCAGGAAGGCGATCTTCTTTAAGCATAAATCAGTTTAACTTTTAACCTGGGAAAACAGACTGAAGAAGACAGAGAGTTATGTCTCGCCTTCTGAGAATTTCAAGTCAATAGTAAATTGGGGGGCACGTTAGTACCACTGAGATCCAATCAGGGTAAAATTATGCAGTCATGTAAGAAATAATATCTATTAGGCTAATTTAATCACCGAATACTTTACAGATGAATTAGAATTTAGAATCCAATTATTTCCAACATTCGGACTGTCAGAGCCCGTTTCTAAGCAGGAGGAGGAAAAAAAGGGGCATTAGAAAAAGGAAGATTCGGGCAGCTTTTAAAATGCAGTAAATGGAATGAACCCTCTCCTGCTCCAAGGCTGTGATAACAGCAGAGAAATGACAAGTGTGATCAGGGTTGCTGCCATCAGCCCAGCCCACCGGGCCCAATGAACCCATGGCCAGGATGCTGGAATTTGTTATCCCTGATGGACAGCCATTGTCCCGGCCAGGAGCCCTAACAATCCCCCCAGGAGCCCTCCTCCTCAGGGTGGGCACGCCTTCACAAAGGAGGCTGGCTGGGCCACATCCTGGGGCAGCCCATGGAGCAGGGCAGCTCCTTGGCCTGGAAAACGGCAAGATGCCCCCAGGGGTCACTAGGACCCTGCCTACCCTCTTCCAGCCCCCAGCTCTCTTTGGGGCTGCATTTCTTTTCATTGACAGTAAAAGCTGTCTAGAGATGAAGAGGAGACAGATGAGGGAAAAAGACAAAGTCCTGAGCCTGCTGGGCCTAGCTGCAGCCTCCAGGCCTCTGGGATGCACAAGCTGGTCCTACCACCTGGGAAGGTGTCTGTCACTCTTTGAGTATGGCAGCCGGGGATGACTGGAAACTGATGCCTGGGAAGCACTAGAGAAATCACCAGCAAGAACAAAACTAGCATTGGAGAGTGCTCCTCTCCCAAACAAGTTCATCCAGACAGCTTGTGGGGAGCTGCAAGAACAAAGGACTCTTCTGATTTGCACCTTAGTGTTCTGAAGCAGGTTCCAGAAAGAACCAGTGGTTTTTCCCTTCCCTATTTGTACATGCCAGTTCAGGCAGTAGTGGTATTGGGTAAATAAAAATTCTTATGATTGATATTTGAGTTTTGCATAGTAAGGCAGATTTATTTCAGGTTTCAATTATTTAAATCCAAACAGAGGTTTTCCTGAAAGAAAATGGCTGAAAAATGAATCTTTTTTTTTTGCATGCTACATTTTCTTTAGGAGACAGAAATATGTAGAAGCCCCTTGTGTTATGGCTATCTTACAATCCTCAAGAACCTCCCACATTTCCAATAGTAGAGTAGGAATGTTAGGGAAAAACCTCCACTTATAATTCATTCCAGAATGATCCTTACAGCGTGAAATGAATGTACTGTGCATTTAAATTTTAATATGCCAGCAGGCCACGGAGCTGGCCGTCAAGACTGAATACACTTGTTTAAGTTTAAGGTGGCCACAGAGACCCCTCCTCTTCAGGAAGGCACAACTAAAGTGAACTGTCATTAGAGCCATTACCCACTGGGGCCTCCTCTGCCCCATTCCAAGGTGGGAGGGAACTTTGGTGTTTACAGGCCATAGGGGTTTTATGATGGGGGTGCTTCCTGCCCGGCTGAACAGAGAGAGCCGATCCTAACAGACTTTGTGAGTCCTCCTGCGAATCTTCTTCCACCTGGCACACAATAAGTCCTTATTATCCCTTTAATTACTGAGCTGGACCGCTCTGCTCCCTCTCACCTAGAACCTTTGTGTGTGCCTGTGTGCGTGTGTGCGTGCACACATCCACATTTATCTCTTTGATTCATTTAATTGAGGGCAGAGCATTGGATAGGATCTTAGAAGAGGCACTCCTTGTTCTAGGATGATTTATTGCAGCTCTTAAAAACACCTGTTCATCAATTTATCCCTTTGTAAAAAATGAGACTTAATATCCAGTTTCTTTGAAGTATTAAAAAAAATTCCTATGTAATACATTAAACACACACACACATTATTATAAGAAAAGAAATACTAAGAGTGATCATAAGAAATCCCCCAGATTTGGGCTATTTCTCTTTCTATGTATGTATGGGCACACACACATTTCACATTTACATGGAATTCCAATGACGATTTCTGAGTAAGTTAAACTGGTAACTGCCTGAAAAGAAACAAACTCTTCAAAATAAAGCAGTAAGAGAATCCCTTGCAGAATTAAGGCACCGATTTTGATGGGTTCAAACCAAAAAATTCTCTTCCTCATAATAAAACAATGAAAACAGTCCTTGAATCTCCTTTATAGAAAATGTCAGCTTCCAAAGCCACAATATTAATGGAACGAGCCCATAAGAAAAACAACACTTCTGCAGAACAAATCGAGTTCTTCACACTGGCGTCGCATTACTGGGAACACATAGGCTAACCTGAAAAACCCAAGACGAAAGCCCTGGCAACTGACAATGGCCGCTCCTTCGGCAAGTTCACGAGCCGATCTCAATGGAAGATGAGGGCTCTTTTTTTTAACTAGGTGAGTTTCACAAACCAATCACCACTGCAGGTAAGCTGTTTGCCCCTGATAGGCCTTTGGGGAACCATCTTCCTTTCTGGAGGGGATCGATGCTTAGGAAAAGCTCGCTCTCCCTGAGAGATCAAATGGGCAGCAGCCCTGTAGCCGGACCTGGTGGGTGAGCTCCCGCCACATGCCTAATTAATGACCCTGCTGGTCGCAGCTGGAAGAGCTGAGCTGGGGGTGATTAATTAAATTAGCTGGCAGAGGAAATTACAGTGGAAAAGCCAAAGTTTGATTGCTCCATAATTAACCGCAGTGCAAATAATATCTGCATCTATAACTTCCAGCGATGAGATCAGAAGCCAATTGAATTTGGCACTGATTGAAGCTGTAAATATCCTGTGGTGAAAAATGATAGGTTTGTTCTAGAGGGAAAACTTACAGAAATGGACATCTAGCAAATGTGATCAGGGGAAAAGGGCACCAGAGGAAACTGCAGGAAGGAAGCCTTACCTTTCATGCTGCCTTTTTCCAACATTAAAACAACTCTTTTTTCATATTTCTTTTGGATTAGTGACTAGGCGTGCTATCTTATATATCCCTGTCTCTAAATTTCAGGTTTGACTTCCCATGCATGGAACCTGTGTTCGGGTTCCATCCCCCTTTCTCATTCCAGGGATTAAAACCCAATTCTAAAATAATTTCATAGGCTAATAGGAGGGGACTTCTTTCATCTCCCTGAGAAGAAAAATGTTCTATTTAGACCATCAAATGCATGAGCTATTGCTGCTTTTCTGGATAATGACATTTTTTCTTCTTTGTAACAATTTCATGTTCAAAATATGGTTTCATTAGCAATAGGATTCTACTTAAAAGAAAAAAAGTATTTTACACAGATAATTGCCCTGCAAAAAAACTGCAGAACTTTCAGCAGATGGAAACATTACTCTTTTTCCCATCCACATATTTTCACTAGTGAGTTGTTTCGAGGCAAAAGTCATGTATCTCTGCTGGAAAAGCTTTGAAAAGTAATGACTTGGTGGCTTTGGCCGAGGAGGTGTGGCATCTGTCTGCAACTGGTCAATAACAATTTACCCTAATCTTGACACACAAAGCAGCTCCCAGTCAAGTAGAGGAAACACTGCAACTACTAAAATGTGACACAAAGAGCCTCAACAATTCAAATGTAGTGCAATTCAGAAAGGCACCCCAGGCATTTTCTCCACTGACCTTCACAAGGCCCTAGGGGGTATGTGGGGGGCAAGTATGGTTACTCTCATTTGTTTTTTTAAAATAAGGAAGTGGAAGCTCTGGGTGGTCAATGGCCCCAGTCCTCCTGCCCAGTGTCTTCAGTCTAGCCAGGACCCTCCCATCCTGATTCTACTTGGTCTTCCTTCCTACAGATAGTTGTAGCTGCACCCTAGACGGAGGTGTAGCCACAGGCACCACATTGGATGGAAGCAAGCAGGCAGGGCTATGACTGGCGTGTGGGTTGATGATGTGGGCCACAGCATCCAGAGGGACAAAAGAATGCGGTACACAGTATAAGGGCTCCCAAGTGTGTCTACCTCCTAATCCCCAAAGCCTGTGAATATGCCGTCTTACATAGCAGTGTGATGGCAGATTTGATTAAGCCAAATGCCTTGAAAGGGGGAGATAATCTTGGATGATCCAGGAGGGCCTAACGTACAAGGATTCTTAAAAGAGGGTCATATGAGCAGGAGGCTCAGAGTCAGAGAAGATGTGATGACAGAAGCAGAGGTCAGAGAGATGTAAAGTCATGACCAAGGTAGAAGACAGCTTCTAGAAGCCAGAAAAGAACAGAACATGGACTCCCCTCAGAAGTCTAGAAGGAATGCAGCCACACAGACCCAGTTTGGACTTCTGACTTCTAGAACTGTAAGAGAACAACTTATGTTACTTTAAGCCATTAAGTGTGTGGTTATTTGTAACGGCAGCAATCGGCATCTTATACCTGCACTATTAGGAAGAGAAAGACTGAGAAGTTAAAAGCTAGGATGAAATGTGTACTAGACATACCAGGTGGCAGACCTTGGTGGCATCTACTGACCTGACGTCTAGTAGCATCAGTTCCTCTTGGCCATATAGTCTCTTCTCTGGGTCTGGGAATTCCACAGGTCCCCAAACATGTCTGGTTGCAAACTGTCTCCTTCCTCTTGGAGGAGAACAATTCTTAGGGGTTCATCCTCTTTTCCATGTCTTTCCAGCAGAGGCCCTGACTGCCTTTGTTCCTACCAACCTTTCCAAGAATGTGCATAACAAACAGCCTTGGAAGACAGAGATAGCCTCTCCCTCCAGAGCATAGGCAAATGTGTTTTCTGCACATTATAAAAACATGTGGTTCCCTAAGCTCAGGGCTGTTGCCCTGCAGTGCAGTCCAAGGTATGTGCAGATGTCACAGGCCTGGCTGCATCACAACTATGGGGATTGGGGCCTGAGAACTGACACAAGTGCTAATACTCTGGCCACTGCTATTGCTGTGAGTAACAAACTTTTCTTTGTCTTTGACCCCAAGGTTTCATGTTTTCGACCAGCTCCATGAAACTGGCAGGTCAACTTGTCAGGTAGGTAAAATCTCAGACCCATCACGATCTCTCACTCCCTGCTAAACCCTGCCTTGCCTAGTCTTTGGTGACAGTGAAATACATGTTAGCATGAGGGTTGAGTCCTCTTTCATACCTTTGCATGGGTGTTCCCTTGGTCTGTACCCACCCCTCCCATCCCACTAACTGCTGACTGCTAATCAGTCTCAGGTGTTTCCTTCTTTCCTCTCTGAATCCTGCTTGACCTTGTATTCCACAGCCTTTGCTCTCCTGTCCCCGCTGCAGTTTTTGCACGGTTCACAGTATTAAGCAAAATTTTTTTAGTTGGATTCTTACTCTGTTGCCTAGGCTGGCGGGTAATGGCACACTAATGGTTCACTGCAGCCTCAATCTCCTGGGCTCACGTGATTCTTACACCTCAGCCTCACAAGTAAGTATGCCATCACACTTGGCTAATGTTTTGTAGAGACGAGGTCTCAATATGTTGCCCAGGCTGGTCTCAAACTCCTGGACTCAAGCAATCCTCCTGCCTTGGCCTCCCAAAGTGCTAGGATTATGGGTATGAGCCACTACACCCAGCCAGTATTAAGCAGTTTTCAATGTATCTGTCTCCTCTCCAAGCTGTGAGCTCCCTGAGGGCAGGCATAGTATCCCAGAGACTAGCACAGTGCTTAGCATACAGTAGGTAGAGGGGATTCTTTGTGGATCTCTCTGTCTAGATGCCAGGCCTGGCAGAGTGTGGGAGCACCACCCCACCAGGCAGCGGGTATGGATCAGGCTGCTGCTCCCATCAGGTGCCTCCCTTCATGAGGAGATGAGGACAGGACTGGAATTCTCTGCTCAAGCCCCTCGGGTCCTGGACCCTCTGCTGGAATGAAGAACAAAGCTGGAGATGAGAAAGGCAAGACAGTAGGTATGGCCACCCACTTAACCACATGGGATGGGGCCATAGTAGGGGAGGGAAGGGCATATACAAGGCCAACACAATGAGGTAGGGCAGCGAGCCCCTGTGGAATGATGAGTCTGGCTCAAGTTTAGAATTTCCATAGGGAGAAAGGGCACGAAGGCAGACTGGCTTCACTCCAATACTGAATCACAGGAGCTAGACAGAGGCCAGAAATGCATGAAGCCCATTTGGTGTCAGGAAATATATGTAGCTGCTTGGCATGCTGTTTAGTAGTAATACTTAAGAAGATTATCCTTCCAAAGACAGAAGTGCCCAGTAAAATATACCTCATGTCAATCCCTTGGACAGACAACTAGTGGCTTCTGCTGGGATGGAATTCTCTGGGCAAAGTCACAGCAGGTGTGATGGTCAGTTTCACATGTCAGCTTGGCCAGGCCATGGTGCCCAATGATACCATCAAATATAACCTAGGTGCTGCTGAGAAGGCAATGTGTAGATATGATTGACATTACCTACAGTCAGCTGACTTCCAGGAAAAGAATTACTCTTGATACTCTGGGTGCGCCTCATCCAACCAGTTGAAGGCCCTAGAAGCAAAAACTGAGGTTTTCTGCCCCAAGAATGCAGCATTAACTTCTGCCTGGCTTTCCAGAATGCCAGCCTGCCCTACACATTTCAGATTTGCCAGCCCTCACAACTATGTGAGCCAATTCCTTAAAATAAATTTTACCCATCTACACAAACACACACACGCACACACACACACACACGCACACACACACACTTTCTATTGGTTGTTTCTCTCGAGACCTCTGACAGATACAGTGGATCTGTGAGCAGAGCAGTGACCCAATCGAAGTGCAGCTTTAGCGTTGTGAGGCTGCAAGTGACCCATGGGTGGGCACCTGGGAGGTGTACAGTGAGAAAGGACAGTTGTACCTGGAGGGACACCATCTTTCTGAAGAGTAACTAGTGACACTGAATAAATACCTCAAAAAGTCCACAGTCTTTGACCTAGTTTGGCTCCTTTTAGAAACCCATCCTTGGAAAAGATTGATCCTAAGCCCCACAAGCTGTATTCACAAACCTGCTCAAGTCAGAATTTCAGTATTTCATTGCAAATAGTTTCAGTGTCCAAAGGGGAATGATTCATTAAATGATGGCTCAACCATTAGATGGATTATTGTGACAGCAATAAAAAAATAACACTTTAAAAGACATACATGATGACATGAAAAGAGGTTCATGAGACAGTGTTAGCTTAAAACACTGTTTCTTTGTACATATTTTGCACAGGAAGACCATACGTAAACATCACACACTAATAGATGATCTCTGAGGGGTTGGAATCACAGACCTGTGTAAGTGTATATGTGTATGTATATACATATGGATATATAAGGGGGACCCAAACAAACCCAGAATTCGTTTTTGGAAGGTGAGCCCCTTGGAGTACAGGTTTCCACCTCTAGGTAAGTGTTCTAGGAACCCGCTGGCATCAGTCGACTAGCTAACATTGTTGTGAGAGGCTTCGTTTAGCTTCAGTGAATTTTTTCTTTTTGGAGATTCTTTCAGTGTGTTTGCCCATTTTGTGGTGGGTGATTTATAAGTGCACCTGCCCATAACATACCAAGTATTCTACAGTTTTAACCAAAGACAGCATGACCTCTGTGCCCCACCCTCCCTATTCACCTCATATTGCCCTGAGTGACTTTTTTTTGTTTTCCCAGATGAAAAAAGTCTTCAAAGAGAAATGTTTTGCCAATGTGGAAGAGGTGAAACAAAGAACAGCAGAAGCACTAAAAGGCATCAAAACTGACGAGTTCAAAAACTGTTCTGAGCAGTGGAGAAGGTGTCTCAACGGGTGCATTGTATCAAATGGAGAGTACTTTGAAGGTGACTGGAGTTTCAACATGTAGAAATAAATACACAATTTTTTATAAATAAATTCCAGGTTTTTTGTCCTCCCCCCATACACATTTGCTTATTTGCCTTCTATAGAATAAATCACTTCCCAAAATGCAGCCCTTGCCCTTGGAGGGCTTTCTGCAGGATGGGTCTGTTGCTAAGTATGTCTGGGAAATATTTCCCTTGGCTGGGATGTTCATAGCACCTGATGTGTCTTCCCTACCTGGTTTGGAAAGTTGTACAAACCATAAAAAAGCCCCTTCAATTTAGTTTAATTCCATTCTCTAACATAACTCTTTTTTTCTGGAAAGCACGGCTTCCCCAGTGTCCATGGCATCTTAGTTTCATACGCTGAGAAGGTTGGGGTGGCTTGTCATGGCTCACATGTCAGGCAGTCAGCAAATGGATGTTCTCAAGACTTTTAAAAAGCCCCACAGTATCTCCTGATTGTGAAGCCAATCTTACTTTCATTTTCTAGATCTTACTGAGAAGTCTACAAAGGAGGACAACTAGTGGACAGGATGCATCTTGGTGAAGGGCAGAGCTGCCCTCAACCCTTGGACTATGTGAGTTGGGTGGCATCACCCCCATCTTGGTGACTCCTGCTGCCTGGCGTCCTCAGCTGTGGCCCCTGCTCTGGTTTCCTCATAGAGGTTTGCTCTGCTGGCACTTCTGCTGGGTTCCCTTCAGATTTTTCTTCTCCAAATAAATTTCAGATTGAGCCACTGATCTGGACACTAATTTCAAAGCTAGAGTCAATGGTAATATTTTGATGACAGGGCAGCTCTCATTGCTGTTAAGGCTTCTCTTGGGACCTGTCAGAGACGCAGGAAGATCTGTGAGGTTTGGGAAAAATCTAGAGATGATGGGCCCAACAAACCTGCTGAGGAGAAGGGTTCGCACTGGTGGCTTCCCCTGGAGTCCACTGAGGGGCACCTTGGCTATTTTCAGTACTGAAGAAGCCTCAGCAGGTCCCATATTTACCTGGAAGGCTTTGCAAAACAAGGAAAAAAGATCTGGGCCCAGAGTCATTTCATCCAAGGTTCACTATTACAATATCTAAGGTGAAAGTGCAGGAGACCCCTTTTGTGGCTTCAGTTCCCATTTATCTTTTTTTTTTTTTTTTTGAGACAATGTCTCACTGTTGCCCAGGCTGCAGTGCAGTGTTGATCATAGCTTATTGCAGACTCAAACTCCTGGGCTCAAACGATTCTCTTGTCTCAACCTTCTGAGTAGCTGGGACTTCTTGTGTGTACCACCATGCTCAGATAATTCTTATAGAGATAAGGTCTTGCTTTGTTGCTCAAGCTGGTCTGGAACGCCTAGGTTCAAGCGATTCTCCAGTCTTAGCCTCCCAAAGTGCTAGGATTACAGGAGTGAGCCACTTTATCTTTTGTCTTGTGTTTTCTCTAGTTTTCTTAAGAAACTGGGAGCCCTCTATGGACAGGAGTACTAAGTGTTTCCCACCCCCCAACAGCTTATTGAGGTATAATGTACATACCATAAAATTCACCTGTTTTTAGGAATACATGTCAATGGTTTTTAGTAAATCCACAGAACCGGGCAGCCATCACCATAATCTGGTTTAGAACATTTCTATCTCCCCTAAAAGATTCCTTAGGCCCGTTTGAAATTCTCATTTCCACATTCAGGCAACCACTTGTCTGCTTTCTGTCTCTACAGATTTGCCTTTTCTGGATATTCCATGTCAACAGAATTATATAACATGCAGGTCAATTGTATCTGGTTTCTTTCACTCATTCTTTAGGTTTATTTCATAGACTGTTAAGTAAATGAAAACAGAAATCAGAAATTTTTTAAAAAGTCAGAGTGCTTTGGAGAAATTTTGATCAGTGTTTAACTAATTCACTGAACATCCTATAATATTTTTACACATCTATTTTGGTTCAGTGTGGTTCAGAAATACTTGCTGTATTTAGGTGTTAGGCTTTATGAAGACTATTTAGTAAAAGCAAATGGACTCTTTGGATGTTTAAAATGAACTTGAAATTGCTGAGTTTACACTTATGAAAATTAAGAACAGTCTGTGCCATGCCAGATAAAAACTGCTCATTAACTTCCTAGAGTGCATAATATGCATTAACACCTCAGTATCTTTATATGTTGACCTGAAGTCATCCCATTCTGAAGAGACCGTTAGAGTGATGAAATGGAGAATCAAAGAAGTCTCTTTTAATATTCCTTCTTTAGTCTACATTCAGGCTAGCTCACACCAAAGAAATAGCTAAAGCTTTTACAGTTGATTATATGTGTGTATGTATATATATATATATACACACACATGTTATGTGTATACACATATGTATACATGTATGTACACATACATATGTATATTTGTGTGTGTGTGTTATATATGAGGGGGAACTAAAACAAACCCCTGGAATTATCTTTTGGAGGGCAGCCCCCTTGTAGTACAGGCTTCCCCTGCTAAGTAAATGTCCTAGGAACCCGTCAGCATCAGTGTTGTTGTGAAAGGCTGCATTTGGTTTCCATGAATTTTTTTTTGGAGATTCTTTCAATGCATTTGCCCGTTTCATGATGGTTTATTTATGAGTGCACCTGCCCACACTGCGTTGAATGTTCAGTAGTTTTTGACCAAAAATTGCATGACTCCTGTGCCCCATCCTCTCTATTCACACCATCTTCCCCCAAGCAATTTTTTTTGTTTCCCTTTTGGAAAAAGTCCTCAAAGGGAAGCGCTTTGTCCATGTGGAAAAGGTGAAACAAAAAATGGCAGAAGCAATAAAAGGCATCCAAATTGGGGAAAGCATCTTGATAGGTGTATTGCATCAAACGGAGAGTGCTTTGAAGGTGACTGAAGTTTAAACATGTCAGAATACACAATTTTTTATATATAAATTTCAGGGTTTTGGGGGGGATCCCAACCTCGTGTTTGTGTGTATGTGTGTGTTAGTTATATTTGGGCAGGGAGCAAAGAAAGGATCACAGACTTTCCAAGCTAGAAGAGACTCCTTGGTGGTCTCTTGTCTGCAGAGGATAATGATGTTATGAGAAATTAAGAGACTTACATGCCTGTGGCCCTCACGGGTCAGGAATCCATGGTTTTTCACTGGAATCCCCACACCGTCGAACTGCTCCCTCTTGGTCAGCTAATACACAAAGTACTAGTCTGGAAAGGGCTCATTATCAAGGACATTAGGACAATCCTCTCAGGAAAGCTCTTTCAAGTGCTCCTTAGTAGGGTTAGGTTTAACTCCTGGCCATAGCAGGGCCTGTGGGTGAGGAGCTTGGCAGGGCCCGATGGGGACGAGCATGGAAACCCTAGCACAACCCCAAGTTTTGCTTTTCTCTCCTCATCTTTTATACCCACACTGCCTGCCCCCAAAGGTGAAGTGGATTTATCTAGGGATGACAGCAGCTAAACTCTCCTGAGAACCTACGAGGCCCATCTCCATAAGGACTTTCAACACCAACTTGCTTTGTTTCTTGCCAGGTCCAACCTGTGCAGCTTCTTCCTGGACCTCTGCTCTCTGCCCCACCTCTCCACATCTTCACTCAGTCAGGCAGGCAGAGCTTCCCACCTTGGCTTTTGTTCAAACCACCCGAGGAACTTATGTGAATCTTGGAGGTCTAACCCTCACCTCCATCTAATCACAATCTCTGGGGGTGGGGAGGGCATCCGTCTTGATTTTAGAGCTCCCAGGTAAATCTAGTGAGCAACTTTCTCAAAAGTGTGGCCCGTGGATCAGCACCCTCAGTCTCCCTTGGAAACTTGTTAGACATGAAAATTCTTCCATCCTACCTGAGGTCTACTAAATGAGAACCATCTGGGTTTTAAACAAGCCCTCCTGGTGACTGATGAGAACCACTGCCTTAGGAAGGGTTTCCTATCCTCAGCGCTGTTGATATTTTGTGCTGGATAATTCTTTGTTGCGAGGGGAATTTCTCTGAGCATTAGAGGCTGTTTGGTAGCATTAAAAGGCATCGAAATTGATGAGTTTAAAAACTGTTCTGAGCAGTAGAAAAACCATCTTGATAAGTGTATTGAATCAAATGGAGAGTACTTTGAAGGTGAATGAAGTATAAACATTAAGAATAAATACACATTTTTAAAATAAATAAATTCTAGTTTTTGGGTTACCCCCCTTGTATATCAAAAGCTCAGTACAAAGGAATACAAACATGACCTTAATACTTTTTTTTTTACATGGATTGCCATGTTGAAATAATATTTTAGATATACTGGGTTAATTATATTATTGTTAAAATTATTTTTAAAAATTATTTTCATTGGGTTTTTTTTTTGCTTTTTAACATGAAACTAGAAAATTTTAACTAGAAAATTTAAAACAACACATGTGGTCCACAATATAGTTCATTTAGACAGCACTGGTGCAGATGAGGTGATAGTAGGTGAGAAATCTGAGGGGAAAATGTAAGTATAGACTAAAACATTTTTTTTGGAGTCAGAGTCTCACTCTGTCGCCCAGGCTGGAGTGTCGTGGCACGCTCACGGCCACACAGCCTCAACCTGCAGGGCTCAGGTGATCCTTCTGCCTCAGCCTTCCAAGTAGCTGGAACCACAGACGTGCGCTGCCACACCCAGCTGGTTTTTTTGATTTATTGTAGAGAGAAGGTCTTGCCATGTTGCTCAGGCTGGTCTCAAACCCCTGAACAGAGGTAATCCTCTCACCTCCGCTCCCAAAGTGCTGGGATTACAGGCAAGAGCCACTGTGCCTGACTAAAACATTTTTTGAGCAATGAAAAACCATGAGTGACTTGAGTTTCTAAAAAAAATCTACTTTCTCTCCTGGAGATGGCCAGGGACATCATTTGAAGGAGAATCATCTGGTGTCTATGGACAATTCTCAGTTTTCAACAACAGTGGATAATTCCAAAATCTGGATTGGTTTTTAAAACTAAGAAAAGGCTGGGCTTGGTAGCTCAGCCTATAATCCCAGCACTTTGGGAGGCTGGGGCGAGTGGATTGCCTGAGCCCGTGGGTTCGAGACCCACCCGGGCAACTTGGCGAGACCTCGTTTCTACAATAAATAAAAAAAATAGCCGGGCGTGGTAGCGCGCGCCTGTAGTTCTGGCTACTTGGAAGGCTGGGGTGGAAAGATCGCTGGAGCCCACAGGTCAAGGCTGCGGTGGCAGGGAGTGTGTCACTGCACTCCAGTCTGGGTGACAGAGTGAGACTCCAACTAAAAAATAACCCAAAAAACAAACAAACAAAAAAACCTAGGAAAAATTACAAGTTTGTGTGCCAGTCATAGATAGCTGCAGCGTCCCACCTATCTGTCTTCGGAGGCTGCAGGATTTTCCAAGAGACCCTGAAAAGGGCTGGGTGGCAGAGGAACCCCACGGCAAACAACACTGTGGAACATCCCCCTCCACTGGCCACTTTTTCTTCTTTACTTCTGTTATTAAAACCCTTACCTTTAATTCAGCTCTTCCAGCAAATAAGTCCAAATGGCTTCCCGAAGCTGCTAGAAGTCAGTCAGCTGCAGGCAAAGTAGTACTTCCTGCTTCATCTGCAGTGGCTCACAGCCCCCCTGCCCCTCAGGCCTCTGCAGGTTCTCAAATATTGGGTGAACTGGCTACTGTGAGCCCCCTCTGTAAAGATGCCACACACACATAAGGTCTGGAAATCACAGTGCTCCAGCGTGGTTCTGGTTAATACATGTTCCAGAATGTATGTATCCTTGTGGTGAGGTCTTCCATTCCCAGCCTTCCCCACAGCCCAGCCATCAGACTCCCTTGGGCAGCCTGTCAGTGTTCTGGAACCAATCCCTCTATGAGAGGCCAGCACCACTGAGGTGTTCATAAGGAAGCTACTTGTACACACCTTGGGCTCTGACTGTTCCAGACAGGTCATAAGGTCCTCCTGTGGTCTCCAACCAAATCTTTTGGACATTTCAGAAATCCTGCATGCTTGGCTCGAGTGATTCTTTGATCTAGAAAGGATTCTTTGGGACTAAGGTCACTGATGCCAAATAACTGAATCAGCATTGCCCTCCAACCCTGACTGGGACAGGCAGCTGCCATTCTCTCGCTTCACGATGGCAAAGCTGTGGGCTTCCTTAACAGTTAACGGAGACTTTGTTCAAGACTCAGAACATGCTGTCATTGATTTTTTTTTCCTCCCGACTTAAAATGTGCAGCATATTTTCTTTTTCCAACAGCTTTATGAGATATAATTCACATACCCTGCAATTCACTTTCAAAGAGTGCAATTCAATAGTTTAAGTATTTTTCAGAGTCATGTAACCATCATGACAATCAATTTCAGAACATTGTGATCACCCCAAAAGAAATCTCACACCCTTAGTAGTCACTGTTCAAGTCCCTGATTCCTTTCCCACTCCCTCCCCAGGCCAGGGCAACCACTAATTCACTCTCTGTCTTTATGCATTTGCCTGTTCTAGACACTTCATATAATCATGCAAAAGGCTTCTTTTGTGACTGGCTTCTTTCATTTGGCATAATGTTGAAGGCTCATTCACACTGTAGCATATATCAGCGCTTCACAACTTTACACTGCTGAATGATATTCCCTGTGTGGCTATAACATATTTTGTTTATCCATTCAATGGTGGATGCACATGTTAGTTTGTTTCTGCTGCTTGGCGAATAGGAGTCATGCAGCTATCAACATTCATGTACGATTTTCTGTGTGGACATACATTTTCATTTCTCTTGTATACCTACCTAGGAGTGAAACTGCTGGGTCATACAGTAAATCTATAATTATGTTTAACCTTTTGAGGAGCTCATAATTTTATAGATGTTCCTCATCTGCCAAGAGTCCTTCAGATTTAGTCTGAGGACTTAAATATAGCGCATTCATATTCTTATTCACACAGATGGGTGAACATGGCATTCTCGATGCTGCCCCTCACCACTTGTTTTCCTCCACTAGATCCAAGCCACCATGAAACTGGAAACAAAAGGAGAACTGTGAGGTCCTTTTACAAGTGAGGCCTGCGATGGTGTGTTCTCAGGCTGCACAACCTTAAATAGCAACTCGGGACTCTTACCCAAGTGCTGCGTCTTCTAATGTCAATGTTCTTAAGCACAGGGCCATGTGGCCAGTGTGACCCTGGGTAGTGCTAACTGCCACTGTCACAATGGGTGAATGGCAGGTAATGCCATTTGTGTCAATAACACATCCCCTAGCCCGGGCGTGGTGGCACGTGCCTGTAGCTCCAGCTACTTGGAAGTCTGAGGCAGAAGGATCTCCTGAGCCCAGCAGGTTGAGGCTGTGGTGGCTGTGAGTGGTCACTGCACTCCAGCCTGGATGACAGTGAGACTCCGATTAAAAAAAAAAAAAAAAAATTAACACATCCCCATCCCTTCTCTAAGGCTTCCATCTCATTGGCATCATCTAAAAAAATCTAATCAAAACTGTAAGATGGTAGAAAATAAATATAAGCAATAAATAAGAATAAATCACACAGAACTCTATCCCCTAGAAATCATCACAGTTAATAATCTGGGTAGATTCTAATTTATAAGATGCTTTTAATTTAATATACTATGCCCATCTCACCATGTTATTACATTTTTAGCTGCAAATTTAACATCTTCAAAATATTGCACTATATATACTATGTACTATAACTATATAAATATTGCATATACTTCTATCATATAACATGCAATATATTATATATAGTGGCTTATATAAAATGTTTATGTAATTTTATGACGTAAATATTACACATTATAATGTATACATAATTATCTATACATCATAAAATCACATATATATTTCATATAATGTAACCATATACATTATTTATATACTAAAAGTGAATGATAATTTATTTAATCACCTACATGGTTTTTTGCTTTATTTAAATTTTTTTTTCTTGAGATAGGGTCCTACCCTGTCATCCAGGCTGGAGTGCAGTGGTGCCATCATAGCTCACTGTATCCTTGACCTCTTGGGCTCAAGTGATCTTCCTGCCTCAGCCTACGGAGTAGCTGGGACTATTAAGTGTACCACCATGACTGGCTAATTTTTAAAAATTTTTGTAGAGATGGGGGTCTCACTATGTTGCCCAAATGGGTTTAAAATTTTTTTTTTTTTTTTGAGTTGGAATCTCACTCTGTCGCCAAGGCTGGAGGGCAGTGGCATGCTCACGGCCACTGCAGCCTTGACCTGCTGGGCTCAGGTGATCCTTCTGCCTCAGCCTTCTGAGTAGCCAGAACTACAGGCGTGTGCTACCACACCCGGCTTACTTTTGATTTATTATAGAGATGAGGTCTCACCATGTTGCCCAGGCTGGTCTTGAACCCGCAGGCTCAGGCAATCCACTCGCCTCTGCCTCCCAAAATGCTGGGATTATAGGCTTGAGCCATTGCGCCTGACCTAGTTTAAAATTAAAAATTTTTTTTTTTGAGTTGGAGTCTCACTCTGTCGCCCAGACTGGAGTGCAGCGGCCACTCCTGGCCACCGCAGTCTCGACCTGCTGGGCTCCAGCGATCCTTCCGCCTCAGCCTTCCAAGTAGCTGGAACTACAGGCACGCGCTACCACGCCCGGCTAATTTTTTGATTTTATTGTAGAGATGAGGTCTCGTCAAGTTGCCCAGGCGGGTCTCGAACCCGCGGGCTCAGGCAACGCACTCACCTCGGCCTTCCAAAGCGCAGGATTACAGGCTGAGCCACCGAGTCCGGCAAATTTTTAAAATTTTTAACAATTATGAATAATGATGCAATTGAATACCTTTGCAAGTAAATCTTTCTGTACACATCCTTCATTATTTGGGATAAATGTTAACAGAAGAATTGCTGGGTCAAAAATCATGTCATTTTAAAGTGTGTGGGTACATATTGCCATGTTCCTTCCAGGAAGGTTTTCCTGATTTTCATTCTTACCAGCAGTGTGAGGGGAGAGGGAAGAGAGGCTCATTTCCATGAAACCTTGGGCGACACTAAGGATTATTATTTTCTGAAACAAAACTGCCTTTTTTTTTTAACCATCAGATGTTTCACACTGATCTGTGCTAATTATTTGATTTCAGTAAAAGCCACTCTGTCTTACAGGAATGTATACAATATGCCCTTCTCTTTGCCAGACGGGCCAGCATGGGACCGATGGCTGACCTTGACAGCCCGGTGGCTGGGATCTGGAACATGGTGCAAAACGCCCAGGAAGGGTTACTTCTCTTCAGCTTCTGGGAATCCCACCGGAGAAACATTCGCTCTTCCGAGTCTCACCTCATGTGAACCGGACACGGATGCTGCAAAGGATGTCTCTATTAAGAGAGAGGTTTCTTTCCCAGAACAGAGAGACTCAACCTCACGTTCTTCCTCAGTCATGTGGTGCTCTCAGTCCTGGCTACATAATGTAGTGCACAGTAACAGATTATTTTACTCTACTTCATAAGAAAGTAATTGAATTGCCTTTCCAAAAACATCCTTCCTGTCTTTCCCAAAGGGTTTGGCTCAGGACTAGGTATTTCTGTAGACAAGGATGACATGTGCTAAGCACTTGATTTAGAACATTATAGCAAACACGATGTGTAGACACTATAATTTTTTTTTTTTTTTTTGAGTCAGAGTCTTACTCTGACACGCAGGTTGGAGTGCAGTGGCATGCTCATGGACACCGCAACCTCAAACTACTGGGCTCAAGTGATCCTTCTGCCTTAGCCTTCCAAGTAGCTGGAACCACAGGTGCCACCATGCACAGCTAATTTTTTGGTTTTTAAAAAAAATTTATTGTAGAGACAAGGTCTCGTCAAGCTTCTCAGGCTGGTCTCAAACCCCTGGGCTCAGGCAATCCTCTTGCCTCAGGCTCCCAGAGTGCTGGGATCACAGGTGTGAGCGAATGTGACCAGCGACACTATAATTTTTAAATGTGGCTTCTGAAGTTGCTCAAAGTATCTGACTCTTAGAAATCGTTTCCCCTTTAAAAACTTAGAGATTTTTCCTTAAAAAACCAAATAGATGACATTTATTTGGAAATGAGACTTTTGTTTGGAAGATCAGGTATTCAGCACTGTGTTACATGTATCATTCATTTAATTCTCACAATCCTCCTAAACTTACCCTTCACTTGGCACAGAGAGGTCAAACATCCAGCTGAGGTCATATAGCAAGTCAATGGTAAAGAGCAGATTTGACGCTGCCAGTCTGACCCGGGTTGGAAGTCTGAATTCCAGGCCCAGGAACCACATCTACACAGAGTGCATCTGACATACTGTAAGCTCTTAAGTCTTATTGTGATAAAGAATTGGTTGGTGAGACTCGACATTTTTAGATATCGTGTAAGAGTAAAATATGCAGAAAATGTATCATTGGTAGCTACATAATCCTTTTAAATTATATTTTTGAGTGATAGAAGCCAGGCATAAAAACTTATGTACCATATAATTCCATTTGTATGAATTTTTAGAAGATGCAACACTAACCTGTCCTGATAGATCCACGACAGGAGTATTATTGATTGGTGTATACAGTTATCAAATCTGATGGTACTGACTGTACACTCAATGTGCAATGCAAATCAGACCTCGCTATAATTTTTTTAAATTCAAAAGAAAAATACATCACTTGCTCTGAATAATCCAACAACTATAAGAGTTCATGAACAATCTCAAAAGGATGGCATTATATTTGGACTTTTAGAATAAGGTATTCGAATTTCTGATAAAGCCCTCTGCATATTCACTTCAGCCTACAAGTATGAGCTTCCTGAGGCCTATAGTTCCAGAAATGGATTTGCAAAGTGAGTAGTCTCTCCCGAGCTTGGGCAGGGTGGTCCTAGTGGACAAGCAAGGGGGAGAAAGGTGTTCAGGATGTATGATGCAGTCATGTTCTAGAGTGCATCCCACTGAGGGCCATTAGTGATTCTGACGCTGCTGGATGCGCGCTGACCACAGTGCCACCCTGGCCACCAGCCCTCAGCAGAAGATCCTTGGGGACAAGCTGCAGTGACTTGACATGTCCCATTTAATGGCACAAGGAGATTCCCAGCAGCCAAGGAGTCTGAGGGACAGCATGAAGGGTTTTGGAAGGCCTTGCTGACACCAGTGCTAAGACGTGGGTCCAAAGACTTCATTTACCACGCAGCCCACCTGGGTGCCACAGAGCCCCACAATGTGGCATGAGGCAGCCGTCAGCAGAACCCCATTTCTTTTTTTTTTTTTTTTTTGAGTCAGAGTCTTACTCGGTCGCCCAGGCTGGAGTGCAGTGGCATGCTCACAGTCACTGCAGCCTCAACCTGCTGGGCTCAGGTGATCCCTCCGCCTCAGCCGTCCAAGTAGCTGGAACAACAGGCATGTGCCATCATGCCCGGCCAATTATTCTTGATTTATTTTAGAGATGTGGTCTTGCCAAGTTGCCCAGGCTGGTCTTGAATCTGTGGGCTCAGGCAATCCTCTCGCCTCAGACTCTCAAAGTGCTGGGGTTATAGGCGTGAGCTACTGTGCCGGGCTGAGAGTCCCATTTCTAAAAGGACTAGGGAGAGAACCTGTGCCAGAAACCACTGGACCACATTCTCTTGTCTCAGGAAACAAGATTTTGTTGTAAATATGCACATTTAAAAGTGTTGTTCCTTTCTCTCTGTGTTCTTCAGCCCCTGGGAGCCTCCCTTTCAATAATCACCCAACTGTCCACAGGCTGGCCGAACCCCGTTCCTATTCCAGAGAGACTGACGGAGTGTTAGCAACATGTCAGAAAAGGTTTCTAGGCTGCCTGCGAACAGAACATTTAGGGTAGCTTTCTTTGATGGCCGCTTCACAGCCAGATGAAAACCAGCCATGGGGTGAGTGTATTTCAGAAATAAAATGCATCCAGTGGAATGTGGAGTAACAAGCCAGCGCCAACAATAGGGGACCGAGAGGCTGAAGACACCGCTGTCCGCACTCCTAACTCAAAGCTGATGGACGTGTTTCTTGTGTTTGAATAAGTTATTCAACTTCCCCTGGCTTGGCAATTTCAAAACCACAAGTGGGAACGTCAAGAACAGAGCCCTTTTCAATGCTGTGTTAAAACCAGGCAGTTTCTACGAAGCCAGTGATGCAGTCAGGACGTAAACCTTCTGACCTCCATGAGCTGCTTGTCCCTATCTGGCTCACCTGTACCACCTGCGTGTCAACACCTTCGTGGGGGTGAACCTCCTGACTTCCAATCTGTACAAATCACAAGACTGAAGCCTAAACAACGCCCGAGAAGCTGCCACCTAGGGTAGATAACCCTTCTGGGGCCCGGGGTGGGGTGTGCTATGTTTTGGGTTCTTAGCCACGTTTCCTCATTGTTTCTTAAATCAAGATCTTTGGTCCCTTGGAAGACAGTGTTGGGATCAACACTTGGCTGGTTTTATCTGGGACCCCTTCCCGCAGCCAGTAGGTTCAGTTGGTTTAGGTGAGGATAACAGTCTTAGTGTCCGAAGAAACTTCAGGGGTTTGGGGACTGGCCCTCAGGAGGAGGGGGTACTTAGCACTTACAGACGAGGGCAGGCAAGGCCAGATGTCAAGTCCCTTATGCCAACAAGGTGGTACTCCACCTGTCCTGTTCTACCACAGGGTAGGGGGCGGGTGTGGGAGGGGGTGAGATATGGGGAAGATAGGCGTAGATCTGCTGCCACTGGATGGCCTAAGTCCTGCTGACCCCAAGCACCTGTACAGGGTCTCATTGTCACCTGACATCATATGCAGTGACCCTCTCATCATGGACTCATCTGTAGCCCAGCAGCAAAGCATTGAGACTCATAGTGTGAGATTTGGGACAGGTTCCTAGGACAATTACATGTCACCACCTGCCTGCTGAGCAACCTCTGTGCAGTAAGCAATAACATGGGGACAATAACTGCATCTTTCCAACAGGGCTCCCATGGGACTTAGACACCGGAGCCCATGTAAAGCGCTTATACAGTAACTGTGTCTTATGGGTGCTCAGAGATGCCCAGTGCTGCCATGTAGGTCTGGTGGCAGGGCTGGTCCATCCGGCCCTCCCCACCATACTACAGGAGGTGGGAGGGCTATGGGATGACCTAGCACACAGATAGGTAACACTGGTCCTAGTTGTGACACTCTGGGCATTGTGCAGAGAACACCAGTCTCTTCAGCATATTTAAGTAAGACTCCCTGCAGCTGCAGACCTGCGGGCCTGCTCAGTTTGTTTCTGTGCGAGGATGTGGTGCCACAGAGGCCAAGGTAGAGGGAGTTGTTACACACTGAATGTTTGTGCCCCTCCAGATTATATGTTGAGGCCCTACTAACCCCCAGTGTGGCTGATTTTGGAACCAGGGCCTGTAAGGTGGTGGTGAAGTTTATCTGAGGTCATAAGGGTAGGGTCCTGGTATCTCATAGGACTGGTGTCCTCATAAAAGAGGAAGACACCAGAGCCCTTTCTCTACCACATGAGGGCACAGTGAGAAGCCAGGAAGACAGCCCTCACCAGGAAACGATTTGGCCAGCACCCTGATCTT
This sequence comes from Tarsius wallacei, assembly GCA_963574415.1. Taxonomy (NCBI): domain Eukaryota; kingdom Metazoa; phylum Chordata; class Mammalia; order Primates; family Tarsiidae; genus Tarsius; species Tarsius wallacei. The sequence continues at coordinate 31,230 of CAUYQG010106471.1, forward strand.
GGACTTCCAGTCTCCAAAACTGTGAGCAATAAATGTCTGTTGAATCCACTGGTCTGTGGCACTTTGTTATGGCAGTGGGAGTCAAATGAGATGGGGGCAAGTCCTGCAGTCATGGGGCTTTGGACACAGACTGAACGTTTCATTGGAAAGACCTCTGTTTGCCCCAACACCCCAGTAAGAAACAGCAGCCTTCACATGTCACTGCAAATTCACAGCTGTCATTAAACGCACAGGCTTGGTGGGGGTATTTTATATCCTCTTCCAACTGTGGGACATTACATGACTTCAAGGAACAATCTAGCTCTTCCTTCCTTGTGGTTGATATTTCTTCCCACTGCTTATTACTCTTAGTCTCTGTTGTCTTAGAGTCTCCTAACCACAACCAGGGCTACATCCTAACCCCTCACCATTATCCTCCTCACCACACAGACCTTATCCTCTTGGGATTTACTTCACGCAAAAAAGACTCTCTGCTTTGTCAAGACAAGTCGAGGAATGAACATCCTATTAGCTGCTGGTGGAAGTGTTAGCTTTATCAGGATTGGTGGTGAAATAACCCCGAATTGTCATTTTACTCTGTGGCACAGACATTAGTTTCTGTTGATCTTTGGAAAACAGGGTTGATTCCACGTGATTAGAAAAATTTTATGCTTTATTAAGATGAAACATGATCAATTAAAAAGTAAAACAAAGGCCAGGTATGGTGTCTCATACCTGTAATCCCAGCACTTTGGGAGGTCAAGGCTGGAGGATTGCTTGAATCCAGGAGTTTGAGACCAGCCTGGGCAACATAGTGAGACCTCATTTCATAAATAAATAAAGAACCGACAAACAAACAAACAAATAACAATTAGGTAGACGTGGCAGCACATGCCTATAATGCCAGCTACTTGGGAGGCTGAGGTGGAAGGGAGGTCGAGGCTGCAGTGAGCTGTGATTGTGCCACTGCAGTCCAGCCTGGGTGACAGAGTGAGATCCTGACTCAAACAAAACAAAACACAAAAAACTGTCTGTAGATATAATGGCACAAGTGAGATTTTTTTTAAAGCACAAGTAATTTTCTAAAACAACATTATATTATATCCCACTCATTTTTTTTGAGGCAAAGTCTACTTTTTACTAAAAATGTAAGCGATGTTAGTGTTTGGTCTATATTTTTGCTGTAGTACTGTCCTCATCAATCTTGTGTTACTTCAGTCATGTGGGGTCTGCCTTTTCTGCTAGATTAGAGCCCCTTGGTAGGATGAAATTCTATTTTTAGCTCCCACAGTCCCAGGAACCCTGCTGTATACACAGTGAGGCTTAGGGTACCATTACGCCATAAAGTTCTGTGAATGATCTTATGACCTTTTAAATGAGCTCTGGCACTACACTGTAGTACGTAGTTTATGCACACTACTTTTTCAGGTATGATATGTCACATTCTCTAAGTACTGACATTGGCTAATTTTGCATATAGAGTCTTCTACTGGGCTGATAATCCATGGAGCCTTTGGCTGGCCACTTACTTCAACTTTCTGCTTTATCAACCACGTGCCATGGCCCTAACTTTAGTTTTTGGGGAAAAAAATTAAAAAGTAACACAATATCACAAATATTTATTGAGCATCTACTCTGGTTCCTCTAGAATGATAGAGCATATGTGATGATTCTTATTTTCATTTTATGCATTTAGAAAGGTATAGTTTGGCAATTTAGAAAGAAAACATACTCATCTTTCTTTGCTCATCTCCTCCAAGTCCCAACAGAAATCTCCTGGGAAGGTTATAAGGCTTGTCCAGACCTTGGCACTAACTACTTAAAGGATGCCAAGGACCTGCTGGAAGAAGCTCATTCCAGATCACTCTGCAGCAGTGTGGGTTTAGTTTTTGGTCAGCAGCTGTCATTGGCATTTTGGATGAAGCAATTTTTCATTACATTGGAGTATCTTAGGTTTTGGCATCTCAGGAGGAAACCACTGGAGGCGTGAGAAGGTGTAGCATTTGCAGCCACAATTCCACGCTCCTAAGCTAGGCTGATGGTTTTTCTTAGGTCCTCAGACTAACTCAGGCCTGGTCGGAGTCATTGGACTAAATTAATTATAGGCAAGTCATTTTCCCTGTTTGAGTGCCATCTTCTCTGGTTTTAAATAGTTAAATCTCCTAATTTCATTAAGATGGCAAGGATCAGTGTGAAGCCATGTGGCAGTCCTTGGAGGTCCTTGAGGAGAAACTTCCAGGTAAGTCATCATGATTATGTATATGTCCCCTGTGGTAATTTGCATCAGAACATGTATCTTAGAGGTGCTTTTTATATGAGTGGATGCCTAAGATTGAGTGATGTATACTCCAGATAATGTTTGTCTTCTGGACCCCAGGTTGATGAAATTTCATATCACTTATAAATTACATTTAATTATTTGAAGGCTTTCATGGTGTTGCCATTGCTACTCCTACTCTCTGGGGCCTCAGGCAGTTTTGTGAAAAATTCAGGGCTCTACAGCCAAGGGTGGCTTGCTTTGTCCAGCTGGCCTTTGACAGTCTGTCCCTAAAGCCCAGTGACCTCAGCACAAAGCCATGACTGGGTAGGCAAGGCTAGCCCTTGGCTGTGCCCAGCAGTTGGTGCTTGAACATGTCCAAATCGCTGGCACAAATGTGCACAACTTCTACTTTTTTTGATTTTTTGAGTTGGGGTCTCACTCTGTTGCCCAGGCTGGAATGGCATGCTCAAGGCTCACTGCAGCCTCAACCTCCTAGACTCAGTTGATCCTTTTCTCTCAACCTCCAGAAAAGCTGGGACTACAAGAGTACACCACATCTGGCTAATTTTTTTTTTTTTTTTTTGTAGAGATGAGGTCTTACTATATTGCCCAGGCTGTCTTAAACTCCTGGTCTCAAGCAATCCTCCTGCTTTGGCCTCCCAAAGTGCCAGGATTATAGGCATGAGCTACCGTGGCTGACCAACTTCTTCCTTTATTAACCCCCAAATCAAATTGTCAGAGTTTTAAGACTGGAATTATTTTTTGCTTGTTTTGCTTGTTCACCATTCACCCAAAGATCCGAGAAAGAAAACTAAGCATCGTCACGGAGGCTTGTCCTTTCCCACACCCCTCATTCGGTTTGGTTAAAAGTCCCACATACACCCCTAGAATTTGATTTGCCTGACTCTGCCTCTCCCCTTGCCCTCTGGTCATGACTTCCTTTAGGGAGGGCAAGGGGAGAGGCAGATTCTGGCTCCTGCATTCACAGGCTGAGTGAGACTCAGGCCCGTTCTCTAGCCCATCAAAGGGGGAGAGTGGGGACAGTCTGCTGTGTGGATTTCATGAGGCAGGACCTATCAAGGGCCTAGCCTTTCCTAGGGCCCCCAAAGGCCCTCACTATCTGGTGGCGATGATTATTGATTCAGACTTACTCACTGTCCTGGGCACAGGTACCACCCTTCCACCTGCTCTCTCCCGCCCCTGGGCCATCGCCCGTAGGGCCAGGGCTGGCTGCAGTGCACATTCTGCTCTGAGCACTGCTCTAGGTAAAGTCCTCTCCTGCCTCCTCAGGCCCAAGGAAGGGTAGACAAGATGGCCTGCTGCCTCAGGCGCCACCCAGGCCCCGGCAGCCTGGCAAGCACCCCATGCTTCTGCACCTCTGTCCCATCTGCTCTCCTTTGGATATTCCTCCGACTTAAAAAAAATGAACATAACTGATATACCATAAAACTCACACTTTAAAAGGGCAAAATTCAGTCTTTAGTATACGTATGAGGTTGTGCAACCATCACCACTATGTAAATCATTTCCATTTCCTCCTAAGGAAATTTTATATCCATGAAGCAACCACTCCCTATACCCCACTGCCCTTCCCTCTCGAGAACCAGCAAGCACTAACCTCCTTTCCATTTCTATGAGTTTGCCTATTCCAGCTATTACACACAGATGGAATCACACAATATGTGGCCTTTGTGTCTGGCTCCCTTCATTTAGCATACTGGTTCCAAGGTTCATCCATGATGTAATACATATCAATACTTCATTCCTTTTCATGGCGGAATAATATTTTATGGAGAGACCACATTTTGTTTATCCATTCATCCACAGATGGGCACTTGGGTTGTTTCCACTTTGGGGCTATTAGGAATAATGTTGCTATAAGTACTCATGTACAGATTTCTGAGTGGGCATGAGCCTTCATTTGCCTTAGGGATAGACCTAGGAGATGACCTGGTAGGATTATATGGTTAACTCTAGCTTTAACTTTTCTAGGAAGTGCCAGACTATTTTCCAAAGTGGCTGCATCATTTAACATTCCCACCTGCAGTGTCTGAGAGCTCCCATTTATCCACATCCTCACCAACACCTGCTACAGCCATCATAGAGGGTGTGAAGTGGCATTTTTGAGATGCATTTCCCTAATAAGTAATGATTTTAGGGATTTTTTCATATTGGCCATTTACATATTTCCCTTGGAGAAATAAATATTTAGATTCTTTGCCCATTTTAATTAGATTATTTACCTTCTATTACTGAGTTGTAAGCATTCTTTATACATTCTGGATACTAGACCCTTATTAGATACATGATTTTCAAAGGTTTTTGACCCATTCTATGCATTGTCTTCCTCATCCTCTCTTTTGTTAGAAACAGGGTCTTGCTCTGTCACCCAGGCTAGAGTTCAATGGCATGATCATAGATCACTGCAGCCTCAAACTCCCAGGCTCAAGCAATCCTCCTGCCTCAGCTTCCCAAACAGCTGGGACAACAGGTATGTACCACTATGCCAGGCTAATTTTTACTTTTGTTGAGATGGGGCCTTGCTGTTTTGACCAGGCTGGTCTCAAACTCCTCTTCTCAAGGGATCTTCCGGCCTCAGTCTCTCAAGTAACTGGGATTACAGGTGCAAGCTACCACACCTGGCCACTTTATTGAGAATGTCCTTTGAAGAACTGAAATATTTAATTTTGGTAAAATCCAGTCCATCTATTTTTTTTCTTTTATTGCTTGTACTTTAGGTATCATATCTAAAAGAATACTGCCTAATCCAAGGCCACAAAGATTTAGTCCTGTTTTCTTCTAAAAATTTTATAGTTGCAGTTTTTACACTTAGGTCTCTGATTAATTTGGAGCTATTTTTTTTTTTTTTTTTTGAGTTGGAGTCTCACTCTGTCGCCCAGACTGGAGTGCAGTGGCCACTCCTGGCCACCGCAACCTCGACCTGCTGGGTCCGGCGATCCTTCTGCCTCAGCCTTCCAAGTAGCTGGAACCACAGGCGCGCGCCACCATGCCCGGCTAATTTTTTGATTTATTGTAGAGATGAGGTCTCACCAAGTTGCCCAGGTGGGTCTCAAACCCACGGGCTCAGGCAATCCACTCACCTCAGCCTCCCAAGGCGTGGGATTACAGGCTGAGCCACCGAGCCCGGCTGGAGCTATTTTTTTAAAAGCAGGATTTATTAAGAGGACAGAAAAGCTCCCACAGTGGGAGGGGACCCCAAGGGGTTGCCTAGAGTTAATTTTTATATATGACATCAGATAGAGATCTAATGTTATTGGTTTTTGTTTTTTTTTTTTGAGTTGGAGTCTTACTCTCCTGCCCAGGCTGAAGTGCTGTGGCAGGCTCACAGTCACTGCAGCCTTGACCTGCTGGACTCAGGCGATCCTTCCACCTCAGCCTTCCAAGTAGCTGGAACTACAGGCACATGCCACCACACCTGGTTAATTTTTTGATTTATTGTAGAGATGAGGTCTTACCAAGTTGCCGAGGCTGGTCTTGAACCCCAGGACTCAGGCAATCTTCTCGCCTCCTCCTCCAAAGTGATGGAATTACAGGCTTGAGCCACCACGCCCGGCCCTAATGTCATTCTTTTGCATGTGGATATCCAGTTGTCCCAGGACCATTTTTGAAAATGTTATTTCTTCTCCATTGAGTTGTCTTTGCATCTTTGCTGGAAATCAACTGATCACTGATGTAAGGGTTTACCATTGACATAAGGGTAATTCTATTTCATTGATCTATATGTCTATTCTTATGCCAGTATCACACAGTCTTAGGTTACTGTGGTTTTGTAGTAAGTTTTATAATAAGGAAGTATGAGTCCACCAACTTTGTTATTCCTTTTCAAGATTGTTTTGCTAAAGTCAGGTGCAGTGACTCATGCCACTGGTGCGGTAGTAACCCCAGCCACTTGGGAGGCTGAGGTGGGTGGACTGCTTGAGGCCAGGAGTTCAAGACCAGCCTGGACAACACAGTGAGACCCTATTTCTATTTTTTTTAAAAAAAGCTGGGCACAGTGGCTCACACCTGTAATCCCAGCACTTTGAGAGGTAAAGGTGAGAGGATTACCTGAGCCCAGGGGTTCGAGACCAGACTGGGAAACTTGGCAGGACTGTGTCTTTATAATAAATAAAAACATTAGCTGGGTGAGGTGATGCATGTCTATAGTTCCAGCCACTTGGAAAGCTGAGATGGAAGGATCGCTTGACCCCAGCAGGTCGGGTCTGCGGTGGCTATGAGCATACCACTGCACTCCATCCTGGGTGACAGAGTGAGAATTCAACTAAAAAAAAAAAAAAAAAACCCCAAACCAAGATTGTTTTGCCTATTTAAAGGTCGCTTACATTTCCATATGAATTTTAGAATCAGCTTGGCCATTTTTGCCAAAAGAAAAAAAAAAGGCAGCTGAGGTTTTGAAAGTGATTTTGTTGAACATCCATTTGGAGAATACTGCTATCTTAGTAATTAGTGTTCCAATGCATGGACACAATGTCACAATGTCTTTCCATTTATTTAGGTCTTCCTTAATTTCTTTCAATGATGCTTTGCAATTCAGTGTACAGGTTAAATTGATTCCTGAGTATATTGTTCTTTTTGATGCTTTTCTAAATGGAATTGTCCTTAATTTTACTTTGATTATTCATTGTTAGCATATAGAAATACAACTAATTTTGTCTGTATATCACTCTTGTATCCTTCAATCTTGCTGAACTTGTTTATAAGCTCTGTTTCTTGTGAGTTCCTTAGGATTTTCTATGTACAAGATTATGTCATCTACAGCTAGAGATAGCTTAACTTCTTCTTTTCTAATCTGTATGTCTTTGGTTTCTTTTTCTTACAAAATTTCCTGGCTTGAACCTCCAGTACAATGTTGAGTAGAAGTAGTGATGTTCTTGTCCTGTTTCTGATCGTAGGGAGAAAGCTTGCCATAATATATAATGTTAGCTGTAAGTTTTTCATAGATATCTTTTGTCAGGTTCAGAGAGTTTCCTTTTTACAAGTTTGCTGAGTGTTTGTTATCATGAAAGGGTATTGAATTTTGTCAAATGTATTTTCTGTATCTCTTGAGAAGAGAAGATCTTTTTTCCCCTCTGTTTTATTAATGTGGTGTGTTCCATTCCACTGATTGATTTTTTTTGTGTTGAACCAACCTTGCATTCTTTGCATTCAATGCCATTTCATCACAGAGTATAATCCTCTAGTACTGGGGCCAAAGAGATGCTCTTTTGGCTGTAACACCTGCTGGGATGGTATACTGGATATTGCAGACCAGACTGGAATCTGGTTAAAAAAAAAGTAGAAAACTTGGGTCTCGAGAACTGAGAAATGAAATCCAGACACTTGGGCTAAGTCAGGGAGGACAGAGGCTGGGTTGTGTTCATGTGTTTTTACTACTTAATGTAGATGAGTGCTTTTCAAGCTTTAATATGCCTACAAATCACCTAGAGAGTTCAAACACATTATAGGATCCTATCCCAGGGATGCTGACTAGGTAGGCTTGGGGTGGGGTTCCAGAACATACCTTTCCATGTGATGCTGATGCTTCAATGAACTACTATATAGACACGAAGCAAAATAAATATGAACCATAACTTCTATATCAACAGGTCCTCCCCAGGCCTCAGGGTGGGCATGGACCACTTGTCCCTCTCACTGTCAGCATGTGTGACCCAGGCACAAAGCTGATTGTGTTTCTCAGGTGAAAGGAGCCCTGGAAATTTCATAAACATGATTTTTTAAAATCATGAACTCTAGTGATTAAGTGGGTAGAAATAATGACCACTTTCATTTCACAAATGAGAAGTTACTCTGTTTCTTATATCAAAATCACAGAAGATGCTGGCCATGGAACTAGAATATGAAACTCTCTGGCCGGCTCCATATTTCCTCATGCAGATAATAAATATGATTGTGGGGTCTTTGAAATACAGGCTCCACATTTTCAACAGGCAGGGTCAGGGAAATTGGCAGGAGAAAGCTCAGGCAGGAGCAGGCTGTGGTTACATGACAAGCTAGGGCTTGAATCCTGCACCCCTGTTGGCAGAACCAGAAGTTTAGAGTTCTCAGCACTGCCTTCCGTAGAAACTCTTAGGATGAGCAATGACTACAGGGAATTAAGACTTCAGAGTCATAACTGTGTGACTTAGCAGGTCAGCTTTGCTACATGAATGCGGACAAAACAAAATGATGCTTTATTATTCTTAAGTTACTATGAGTTAGGCTGTTAGATTTTATACATGGAAAGATTACTATTACACATAAGTTTACACTGATATATACACATAGACACACAATGTGTAATACGGTAAAAATTGAGTGTGAGCTGGACCAGGGAGGAAAGGGAAGGGATACTGCTAAACACAACAGCTTCTCTAGATGCCACAACAGATGTGGGATTTGTCTGTAAGTTGTGAGCAGAAAAAGGTCAGCAGAAAGACCTCAGAGGGGCATCCCAAGTCAGATCCTGGTTCCAGTGGTCTGTCCCATGCTCCTGTGTGATCCTGGAAAATGACTGCAAATGGGGATAATCCATACTCATAGGATGGCTCTGGGCTAAGGAAAAACTCACATGGCACTGTGGACCTCGGGCATGTTTGTGCCTCCTTCCCCTTCATTATGAAGAAGAAGAAAGAGGAAATGTTCCTTAGAAGTGAGAGAGTCTCTGGTGCAAAATAAGCAGAACACCACTGAAGACACAGCCCTTTGGAAAATGCTCTACTGTTGGAGGAATCAAAATTGAAGCAGCATGTATTGGCTCGTGTTACTTAATTCAAGCCTAAAAAGGTGAAACTACCCATTCTATCCTTTCATATACTCTCACAAGTGGAAATGGGCTTGACCGTTGGTCAGGATGCCTTGAAGGCAGTTGATACTTGCATTCTCATCTACCAGTGATAGTAAAAATGCTTAAAAATCAGAAACTCCTTAATAGTCACTAAGGCTACATTTCAGAGAGCAAATGATAAAGATTTTCAACCCAAGACAGCTCTCTGGTAGCAAAGCTGGCTCCTAGCACATAGTGGTTTCCTAAAGGATCAGATAAATAATGGGTTCAAGTGTAGCAGGCTGTACAATAAACCAATAGCACCATTTTGTCCATCTGGTTCAAAGGCAAATGTAAGTACAGTTATCCTTTAAAAGAGCAGATCCCATTATATTTAACCTTATGGAGAATCTTCTTAAAATCACCTTTCTTATCATTAGAGCTAGTCTATATGGAGAGCTTAATCTGAAAGTAGCGAAGCTGAGCATGAATTCCCACCAAGCTCCCTGACCGTGGTTTACTGGATGAATTGCTTTATCTGTTGTCAACTGTAATCTAGAGGTATTATTTTTAAGGCAGTGTTAATGTACTGCTCATTTGTACATTTTCCTAATTGGCTTAATATTTATAGTAGAATATTTCTGACGTGGGCCCAGAGCTCTAGTAAACTCAAGCATATTTAGCAATGCACTAATGAGGACCGTCCAGTCATGAAGGGTTGCTAAGTAAGTTATGGTTCTCTCAGTCTGATTCCAAGTTGGCTTGCTAAGAGAAGTTGCTAAAATACCTTACGTAAAAGCTGTAGTCTCCGAGCAGCTGTTGCATTTGCAGAGCTGAGGATGTATAAAGTTTATTGGCAGTAAATGTCACTCCTGCAAGCAGACAGTATGCCTGCAAACCCACAGCTCCTCAGAGGAGCCTGCCACTATTGTGGCCGGAGCAGGACACAGTCCCTGCCTGGATGGGGAACCGGGAGGGTGGACCCGCTCTGCGGCTAGGGCCAGGGCATGCCCGCTGACAGGCACGCCACAGTGACAGAAATTCACTTTGAGTTGCAATTAGTGGCACTGTCATTTTCGGGGGCTCCTGCCAATTAATTAAGCCTGTCAAACAGAAAAACCACAGCGTTCACATGATAATTTATATTGGAAGAGACGAGCCTCACGGAGCACAGTGGCTTCTTCCACAAACAGAATTCTTGCTCAGAGCACTGAAATAAAGACATGAATATAAATAAAATAAAATCACATAAAAAAGTATGTGTGTGTGTACATGGGGGGTGGGAGTGGGGGTTTGCAGGGGGAAGAAGAAAGTTAAACTGTCCTTGTTATAATTGTTAACTCTGATCGCCGGAGTAGAAGACAGGCTGATTAAAACTCCAAACGAGCCCCCAGCTCCCTGAACCCTCTGCGTCCGGGATGATAGAATCAGAGGAGTTTATTCATACCATTAAGCCCCAGAGAACTTAATTGAAAGAAGAGCACAGCCCGGACCTTGACAAGCGGGAGGTCACAGTAATTGCTGCCGGACATATTTAACATTAAGATAATCAGGCCATTAATTACCCTTTGGATCATTAAATCAGCCAGTTGCAAAATGAAATTTCTGCCTCTATTACTCACTTGAGAGACCACAGGGGTGGCCTTTAATTTATCAGTGAGCTTGAGATACAAAGGCTGGGGCTGGGGGAGGGCAGGCGGGGAGGGGGCCTGAGCACGGTGGTGGCGGCGGGGGCAGGGCATCAATCCGCCATGCTTGGTGATCGTGGCAAATTAACTAGGTAAGATAACCTCCGCTTCCAAAGGCAGGAGCTGGGGGTATGTAAATAGATGAGGGCAGACAGGGAGATCAGAGTCTGCACACCACTTAGCAGGATAATAAAGGAAATCATCCTTGATTATCAGTGCTAATTTGGACACTGCCGGTAGCTTGTTATGCGTGTTCTGAGTAGCATTTAATTAATTCAATTGCTTGTTAATGAGGGAAGTGACATGTGGGGAGCAGATGCCACCCAACTGCAGATGGACTCTGGTCATCACAGCAAAGTCCTTTTTATTTTTTTTTCCAATTTCTCCCCCTCCCCATTTTTTTTAAAGAAAGAAAATAGGAAAAGGTGTCAAGCATAGAGGAACACTCAAAAGAGACAAAACATTGACCCCAGCAGGCCAAGAACTGTTGAAAAATAATAAGATGAGACAATCCCGGGGCTGTGTGGGCAGTCATGTTCCCTGAGGCCACATTTGGAACAGTGCATCTTTATGCCAGAAATTTGAGCCTGAGATTACTATATTGTGATCCTATGATCAAACCTAACAAGACAAAGACACAGCCAAGTGGTACTGCTTTTAATATCTCAGAGTTAGCTGTAGGGATCCAATTATTTTCAGTTTGGATACATTTCCCCTTTATCAATATCTCCATGTGCATAAATAAGATGAAAGTGGAGTTCCAGAATCAAAAAGAGATGGAACTCACATCAGTGGGCAGACTTGTTCCATCTGGAAGTGTGCGGCCAGTCTCTCCCACGCAGATTTCTGATGTCGGGCCCCAAATCTTCCTATCGAAGGCGACATCTTTTTATAGGTTAAAGACAAGAAGGGAGTTTAGGCCCGGAGGCGAACTTACACATAATGAACAAAAAAGAAAAAGGAGGCTGAAAAAAGAGGAAAGAATGCATACTAAATCAGCAAACTCGGTTCCCTTCCAAGTGGCATCAAAGAGGTAATGGGTGATTTCAGTTGTGCTTAGAGCTTCTCTCAAGAGCTCTTTCTCAGAATAGAAAACACAGTTCTCTACTTCTAGGTTCCTTTGATTTCCTCGCCCAAATCAGCAGGTTCCCAAACCACCATGTAAACAGGCTACCTGCACTGAAATGCAAATAGCAATGTCCCTGCAGGGCCCGGCAGGCCAAATGCCTTGACACCGAGAGATAAAGGTGGGAGATGAAGGAAGGAGACTGGCATAGCCTAGGAGAGTATGGCTTCTGCCAAGAGGAATGCGGCACCAGAGGGCTCGTTCGGTACTGGGAGGAAATTATTTTCCCTACAGTCAATCCTAAAAGCTTCTAAGTGAAACAAGGATAATGATGAACAACGGGCCACAGTGCTGCTGTGTAGCCCTGAAACCCTGCTGCGTGGCGAGGGAGAGCAGGTGTGCAGGTAGGTTTATTGAGATGGCTTCGCTTGTGCTGCAAATGTCAAAGCCCCATTTTCACTCATGAACACATGAGGAATTCTGAGGCCTCCATGTAACAAGAGCACCTGACACACGTTCCATGATGACCGGTTCCCTCTTTCACTCATTCATTGTTCAATCATTCATTCACTCAAGAAATAGTCACATGCCTGTTTTAATATCGTTACCACTGAGCTTATTATTCTTCCATTTCAAAGGGTCACCGAGGAGCTCAGCAAAGTCTTCTGACAGTAACGCCACGTGTCCTAACACTGGAACCCAGAGCTCTGCCCACCTGATGGCCCTAAGCCTAGCTGCTCGACTCTCTACAACACACTATGTCATGTACAACACATAAATGCACATGTGGAGTGTCGTGAGGTCCTGGTCCTGCATGCAACAGACTGCCCCCTGCTTAAACCCCTAAAATCTAGTTAATTCTGTCTACCATTACCACCTCGACACCACTTCAACTCCCCACTTAAAATCAATATTTTAAGTGTGTGCTTAAATGGTATCAATAGCAATTAGAGAGAGGACTTCTGAATCCACCCCAGATGTAGTTAATTGTTGTAGCATTGATCTCTCTTCTAATGCATTTCTTTTTCCAAATTAAACCCCTATTACAGAGGGGGATGAAGAGAATCCTTTCCCCTCCTGTGACAATAAATTTATTATCGAATGCACTGGGAAAAAAAATGGCAGTTGTTACAGAATCCATCCAAAAAGACTTTTTTTCCCCCCTTCCTGGGAGTAATTAAAAGATGCTTTTCTTGACTAATGATTCCCCTGTTTAGGAATGGGAAGTCAATACTGCTTCAGCCGCCGTCAGCTTCGATTGATCACGATGCTGCTCAAGTTTGAACGGCAGTTCTCAGGGCGGCTGAGAATCACTGGAACCAATTATAAGCCGTCCGAAGCTGGCCTAATCAGGGGTGCAGGGACAACAAGCAGAAGGCCAGCCAGCTGTTCAAAGGCGCCTGTTTTCCTAACTTGCCCGCAGGTCTGGGTGACTCCAATGTGTGGTTGTTTCTTTGGAGGAAGATCTGCTATATTCTACTCCCCATGGTCCTGAATCTGAGAGAGAGGGAGAGGGAGAGGGAGAGAGAGAGAGAGAGAGAGAGAGAGAGAGAGAGAGAGAGAGAGAGAGAGAGAGAGAGAATAGTGTGTGTGTGTGTGTGTGTTGGGGGTGGGGCAGAGGGAGAGTGGTTTGCTCTGTTTATGTGTTCTATATGGTCCCAAGAGGACTAAAAACAGCCAGCAAGGTCA